>PVJC01008125.1:0-49313 GCA_004026665.1 Murina feae | reverse complement strand
AAAAAAAAAAAAAAATGAGTATTGAATGAACTTAATGTTCACTCAAATAATTTTTTTATAAAGATATTTAGGTATGTATTATAGAGGTTAAGGGAGTCATTCTGATGGATCTACCATTTGTTAACCACATGACCATGGGCAACTTACTAAATAGGGTGAAAATTGTGATTACTTCTATTCTCAGCTCCATTTCAGCAGTCCTCCACTGTGTGAGAGTAAATCTCCCTCAACTCCCTGGGCAGATTTTGGTGGATCTATAGAGCCAATCATGATCATCCCATCCCCATTGACACAATGATTACCTCTAGCCTAACCTAATTGGTGTGAAACATTTTCCTGGCCATTAAGATTGGTTTGAAGCAACTCAATCACAGCAATTGTGGAAGTGGCTAATATCCCTAGATGTAAATGAGGAAATGTGTGGTCTTGGCAGATGAAACCAGGCATCTTGTGATCCTAAGAGAAGCCACGTGGAAAATGAAGCTGATGTAAGTAGCAGAGGTTCGGCCAAAGTAATTACAGAGAAATGGAGCCAGAGCTCTGGCCAAACCATACCTGAAGCTCCCCTACCTCTGGACTTTTCAATTATGTGAGTTGACAAATCTCTATTATCATTTAAGAAACTTGGGGCTGAGTTTCTGTTACTTAAGCTTTATCTCTCTGTGCCTCACTCTCCATATACAATATGGGGTTAATACGGTACCTTCTTCATTGAGTTCTTGTGGGGAATAAAGGCATTAATATATGTAAAGTTTTTAGCTCAGTGCCTGGCACAAAGAAACAAGCATAAAGCTAGGACTGAAGTGATAGGTATAGTTCTTATGCAACTATAAATTTAAAATAATTTCATAAATTAAATTCAAACAAGCAGAGGGACTGAAAGTATGTGGCAGAACTTGGTTATAATATAGTCATTTGGATGATTCAGAATATGCTACTATTAATTTTCTTATAATGTCATAAAAATTAAAAATGAACATATAAAATCCTATGGACAATTCATTAATCTCCTAGAATACACGCGCTACCTCAACAGGAACCAAAATGTCAACTCCATACACATTCAGAGCATTCCTACTGAATGAATGAGGAGCATAACAAATATGATTTGAGGCCTTTTCTAGGGAAAGTAAACCAGCTGACTACTTTTTAAAAAATATATATGTTATTGATTTTTTACAGAGAGGAAGGAAGAGGGATAGAGAGTTAGAAACATCGATGAGAGAGAAACATCTATCAGCTGCCTCTTGCACATCCCCCACTGGGAATGTACCCGCAACCAAGGTACATGCCCTTGACCAGAATCAAACCTGGGACCCTTGAGTCCGCAGGCCGAGGCTCTATCCACTGAGCCAAACCGGTCAGAGCCCAGCTGACTCTTTTGCTTTCTATTATGAAATCCTTCAAATTAAAATGTCACCATTCACCACAGAAAAAGTATCAAAAAATGAACTTTAAAAAAATTGATTGAGCCAGGCCAGAGTGGTTCAGTGGTTGAGCATCGAACTATGAACCAGTAGGTCATGGTTCAACACCTGGTCAGGACCCATACCCAGGTTGCAGGCCTGGTCCCCAGTAGGGGGTGTGCAGGAGGCAGCCGATAAATGATTCTCTCTCATCATTGATGCTTCTATCTCTCTCCCCCTCTCACTTCCTCTCTAAAATCAAGGAAAAAAAATATTTTAAAGCGTTGAGAGAAAATTCAATTTTCTAAGAATGGAAAAAGAATTGTTAAAAATCCTTAAATAGAGTCTATTATATTCAGTTAACACCATTTTCTATAGTGAGAGATATTGCCTCAGAAATGATGCCAGTCCTTAAGATTTTTTAATGCAATTTCATAATAAGCCATTACATTCAGAGGACAGATACAATACAGCTAAAAGCAGCTTAAACTCAATTACACATCCATGATTCTGGAGCCAAAAGTTATTCACGCCAAGTAAATAATATTGATTTTATTTATTTTATTGTCTGTGTGATATATACTGAGACTTGAGCAGCTGGTAAAGTTTGTAACTTAAGATTTTTTTCCTTTAAAAACATGTTTTTATTGATTTTAGAGAGAGGGGAAGGGAGAGAGATAGAGAAATAGAAACATTAATGAGAGAAAAACATCAATCGGCTGCCTCCTTCATGTACCCCTTCCCCACACCGCCCACCCCTCCACAGGGGATGGAGCCTACAACCTGGTCATGTACTCCGATCGGGAATCAAACCCGTGATCTCATAGGTTCATGGGTCAGTACTCAACCATAATAGTTGGGCATAACGTAAGTGTTTTTATTCTTATCTTCAAAACTTGATCCTGTGTCCTTCCCACCCACCCCCAACTATAGCTGTATTTATGTGAATTCCTGTGGTGAAAATTCAGTTAAAGACAATTGTGATATACATTTTACTTACATTTGGTAGGAGACCAACTTTACCTATCACTCTTTTATCAGCATAGCAGCAGGGAAGGAGTCATTCAATCCAGGAACATTTGACAGATGAGAAATGCTAACCTGGGGTACAGGTGAAATACTGTTTCAATAGTAGGTCCTGGCATGAGCCCAAGCTGTGTGACCAGGATATTCAGACCTGCACAGTTTGATGGACACAGAGAGAGCCTGTCCATTGGAAGAATATTTGCAGAGAGGGCTGAGACAGACTTAGGCAGACATGTAACCTTTACACTAGTTGAATTTGGGCCTCTAAGAGGTGTCTGTGACTCTCATCTGAAGAGGGCAAAATGTTTAGAGGGAACTCTCTTTCTGGGTTTATTTTTTTATACAATGCAATTCCTATAAATAGACTCTATCAAGGTACACCATTACAATGACTGAATTCTCTGCTTATTTCCTGGGTGGCAGCCATGTCTGTTCCAGTTATTTATTGCTGCATAAATCAACTACCCAGCATGTAATAACTTAAAACTATAATTTTATGGGTCAGGAATTTGAGCAGGATTCAGTTTGGCAATTCTGCTCCTCATGCTGTTGATCAGAGTCACCAGATGTTGTTCAGAGTCACCAGGAGACCCTTGATCTGTGGTGGGTAAGGAGGGTCTAAGAAGGCTTTCCTCACATGCCTGGTGTCTTGACAGAAATATTTGGAAGACTGAGCTCAGTTGAACTCTACTCCCACTCCATGCAGTTCCACAGCCTTCAAGTGTGGTTTCTCCAAAAGAGTAAGTAGTTGACCTTCTTAGCTGGCAGCTCAGTCCCCTAAGAAGCTGCAATTCCCTAAAGGCTTAGGTCTAGAGCTATTGTAGTTTTGATTCTACTATACTAGGTTATGGGAACAGTCATAGGACAGCCCAGATCAAAGAGATGGGATGTGGGCTATATCTCTCAATAGAAAGAAATGGCAGCCATCATGATGCCCTTCCTCTGCTGAACAAGCAAAGACCTATGGATCCTAGCTCAAGATTACCATTAGTGGAATGAAGCTTGAACTGATGTCTTCCTCCTGAGAAGCTGGGGTGGCTGACCTTGACCAGATTCCATGTTTTAGAAGTCACATTCCCCTTCTGTGGACCTCAGAGGGGCACTCTATGATCAGATAGATCCTTATCCTTGTGTTGCTTCTGTCATTCTTCACTGCTCATCTGAATCTTCTCTAAGTTAAACAGATCAAGGGTCTCCTGGGATCTCTCCCTCCCTTAGAGGCTTAATCAGTTGAATAGGTCTCTGGTGTCTTAGAAAAAGCTCCACAATATTAAAATAAGATGTAATGAGGTCTCATCAAAAAGGCAGATTCTTGACCACCAGGGGAAAAAAGGAAAGAAAAGGGAAATTCATGTTTGAGAAAAACATAAATACTTGGTGAGCTTCTGCAGAGTGCTTCAAAGAAAGAATGCTATGACTAAATCAGAATCTGAACATAAAAGTTCAACAGATAACATGGTAATGCTTGCTTGGCAATTGCGTCTTCCTGGTGGAAATGTGAACAGGCAAAGGCAGATCCTTCTTTTCAAAATGGCTTGTAAACACTAGGCTCTACCAACATGCTGATTTGGAGATTATTTTATTACTGTGTACTTTCAAGGCTAAATTGGAAACATCTGTCTTTCTGAGAATTAACTGGAAAAAGATTACAGCTGAGGATGAGATGGCACAGTCCCTTCAAGTTGCCTCATGCTGAAGATGGGTGTACCTTAAAGATGTAGGAAGCTTTTTCTTTTGAGGATAGATTTATTAATTTTAGAAAGAGAGGAAGGGAGAATAGAGAGAGAGAGAAACATTGATGTGAGAAAGAAACGTTGATTGGTTGCCTCTTGTATACACCCCAACTGGGAATTGAACCCACAACCTTTTGCCATATGGGATGACACTCCAACTAACTGAGCCACCAAGTCAGGGTATTGTGTGCCATATTGTTTTATAAACTGCTAGAGGCCTGGTGCACAGATTTGTGCACATTGAAAAGAAATTAATTAGAAGTTGGCTGGCATGGCAGGACCAGGTGAGAAAGGCCAAACACACCTTGGAGCTAACCTCCCGTGGTCCCTCCCTGGCCAGCCACACCTGGGGCAGCACTTGAAGGCATCTGTGGAGTGAGTGGGGTTCCTCCGGCAAGTGGGGTCCCTTGGCCTGGCCTGCGGGGATTGGTCTCCCTCCTCTCTGGTTCCAAGGTGTGTCATCTGAGAATTGCCGCTGCTGAGTCACCATAGCTCGGCAGCTCTTGCATTAAGCATCTGCCCCCTGGTGGTCGGTGCACATCATACCTACCAGCTGGTCAGACAGTCAATGGTCACTTAGCCTTTTATATATATAGATAATTAAGAACATATTACAAATAGATAATGGACAGGCTTTCTTTATGAAACAAGTTAATTCTTTAGATTGCTTTTTCTTTTCATTTTTCCAAAAAGCATCTGAAACTAGATAGCCCAGGTCTTATTGACTTACATGTTCAAATTAACCATGTTCTATTCATGTCATACCTAGATAGTCTGATTCCTCACTTGCCCTGAACCACAGGAAGGGCTGTCTTTTTCCAGCATCCCTTTATCCAGTAGTCCCCAAAATCTTCATGGGAATTATATACATAACCAGATTGTTCACTAGGCTTTCTCTTTAGTGATCCCAAGCCAGTTTACCTACAGTAAAGGCTACTATCTGCAGCTCTATAGACCCTGTGTTCCTGGATCCACTGCCCTCTCTTTCTTCCCACTGACTTATTTCTCTGCCTTTCTCATGTTGCCTCCCCTGCCCCAACTATTATTCATCCTGGAACCCCCTCACCTCCTACTGCCCACAGGTCTTCCATATCTCCAATCTCAAACGCTTGGTAAATGTTTCCTGATCCTCATGATCAGCTCTCTCAGAGGGACCTTCAGAGTTGTTGAGCAACTAAGTTAGTTATGGTTGTTTTCTTCATATGAAAGCTCTCTTCTTCCTAGTATGCATAAGAGGTTGGGATAAGGGTTACTGAAAGAGGAGCCACTGGTCAAGCATAGCCTCTCCACCTACCTGGAACCACTGTAACTTGGTCAACCCAACAGTACTATTCAACCTGTCAGTTCTGCCAGTCTTCTTTTCCATCTATTGTTATTTTCTCAGTGACCAAGATGTCCTCTCAGAAATATGGCTTCTTTTAGAGACTCTTCAGTCAAGGATTAGACTCAAGTAAGAGGATCCCTGTTTTGAGTCCCATGTTTTAAAGGATTATGTGTTGTCTTTATAGACATTCCCCATTTCATAGGGTGAGGGGTCTAAGGAACTAGGAGAACATGGTTACTCAGAGACCCAGGATCCTGGGATCCCTACCCAAAGATCACTTCTAGAGTCCCCACACCCTCTTATCAGGGATCTGTCATCACAGAGTCAGGCTGTACCTCCAGTACATGCAGCCTAGACCTGGAGATAACAAGGAGCAATTGTTGGGAAGCGGGGTACTGTGGAGAGAGCTTGGGTCTAGGGTGTTCACATGAATTTCTTGTAATGACAGATGGTGCTGCATATGCAAACAGAAGACAGGCAGAACACAGACCAGGGTCTGGCTCTCCCACATTGTGATGTTCAGAAGTGGAAATCTATGTTGTCTAAAAATTCTGAATTTGAACATGGCCTTCTAGGTAATTATGAAAGTACATTTGTCAAAGTTGAAGGATCTACTATATTTGAACATATTGTAGTTCTGATAATTTATTAGGTTGATTTACAACTTTAAAATATGTGGACACATGGTTGTGGGCTTTCATTTACTCTCTTGCCCTCATTCTAGCCCATGTCCCTTAGACAGGTCAGTATATGCCTGAAGTTTTTCTGTGGATAAGGCTTGATTTATTTCCTTTGTACTCCTGAATCACCACACATCAAGGGATGTAGATGAACATCTATTATCAGTGTAATAGTATATATTATGCCACCTAAGATGATACCCCAAAATTCTGTGATCAATAGCACCAGGGCACTTCTATGGGTCAGTATTGCCTAGCCCACCGCTCTAGCCCAGTCAAGGGTCCCTAATAGTACCATATGCAGAAAACTTAAAAATGGAAATGTGATTATCCAGATCATCCAAAAATTTTCCTCCCTCAGCCAGGTGACATTTTGGCTCTTTCTGAGACTCAGTTTTATAAGATGAAGCTCAATGGAAAAGAAAGAGCCTTACTCTGGGTTAATCTGAGCCTCACAATCCCACCCCTTCCCTTTTTCCCCCACACCAGGGGATACAGTGTAGGAGCCAGGCTGCATAGGGCTACAAAGGAGCCCCAGAAAGAAGAGATTCATTGAGCAATTATTCTCTTTCATCCTTAAGGCAAGCTCCATGGTCCTGGGGGCTCTGAGATCCCTCAGAATCTGCCCCAGGTGTCATCAATGCTAGTTCCTCTGCCTGATGGAAGGCCCATAATTAGAGGAATCACCTTTCACCTCCATGCCTGGAGAAATTGACCCCAGAGATTGTCAGGGCTTTGTATCAAGAGATCCTATTGCTCCTGTGGAGCTGACATAAGAAAGAACTTTGTGTCAGGCTGGTGTGCTCAGTGATTGAGCATTGACCCAGGAACCAAGAGTTCGCTGGTTCAATTCCTGGTCAGGGCACATACCCAGGTTGCAAGCTCAGTCTCAGTCCCCAATGGGGGCATGCAGGAGGCAGCCAATCAATGTTTTCTTCTCCTCTATGTTTTCATATCTCTCTCTCTCTCTCTCTCTCTCTCTCTCTCTCTCTCTCTCTCTCTCTCTCTCTCTCTCTCCCCCCTTCTCTCTCTCTCAAATCAATAAAAAATATATCTTTTAAAAACAAAAAGAAATAACTTTGCCAGTCAAGTTATGACCACCAGCCTCAACTAGCACCTCCATGAGCATAGAATCAAGTGGAAAAGAAGCATTGACTGAGCATCCGCCCCATGCCAGACTCAGGACTTCATTTCAATATCTCTTTTGGTTCTCACAGCCGCCATATGGCTAATATCTACATATCTATCTGTAGCCAACTTTATCTATCTGAGGGACCAACATTCAGAGAAATTGTGCCAAGATATTAAAATGCAAGTTTTGCTTGAAGTATGAAGACAATACATACCCTATTCCAGAGAGAGAGATAAGAGACAGCAGTACAAATTTTTCAAAATTGATTCATGACTCTCAGGTCCCTAATCCACACAGAGAGAAGAAGGGCAGGTGGGCATTGACAAAGAAGGAGCATGGACAGATTGCTCAGTATGTTGTGCCCTCCCCACTCCCTGGGGAGGGGTGGGAGTGGTTTCCTCACCTCAAGCCTAGGGGAAAGGGCTTTAGTGGGGCCACTCGAAAGCATAATATGTGTCCTCTGTAGTTTGGGGTACCCAGAGATGGTGTCTGACTCATGCCTGGTAAGTCTAAAGGGGGCTTCTGAGCTGTGGGCAGAGGCAAGGAGAGACTGCTGCTGCACTTGATTTTGGCCTGAGCACCTAAATAAGTTAGAATACAGGATATGTGATGGGCAAAGGATGGGCCATGAGACAAAGCTGGGAAGGGCTGTCTTAGTTCTTCTCTAAAAGGACAAGGGGATCCTTAATAGAAAGAGTCCGGAGGGGTATATCCAGATGCCTGGGGACTGTGACCGGCTCACAAGAGACCAGCTATTACAGAGATGTATTCACCTATGTCCAAAGATGAGAGATCCAAGTTGAGACAGACTCTCCCAAGAACTCATAAGAGAATCCTCCTAAAGAAATGCTCAGCTTCAAATAAGTCTGCCAAGTGGAGAACACACCAATGTTAGTCTCTAGATCAGGCCAGTCAAGACGACCAGAAAAACTGTAGGTCCTGCCCAAATGTTCTTCCAAGGCCAGGGCCAGAGCCGGCCCTCTGCCAGTGCCCATAGACACAAAATCAGCCTACTTCAGATTACCCCTCAAAATGGTAACAGTGATTTTCCCCCAAGATAAGGGAACATAGATTATTTTAATTTGTATATATTCAATCAATCAATTTTTAACACTATATCCAAAGCATCGTTTTATTTTTGTAAATTTTTATACGGTTATAAAATTTTAGAGCTGCAGGGAAAAAAAGTCTGTGGAAGTGAGAGCTGCCTCTGCCTGTTCCCTTGGCAAGCAAGATGTAAGGCGAGACTCCGAGTGTCAGGAGCGAGCATTTGGCATGAATCCACTCTCCACAGTTTCATCCAGAAAACACAGCTGCATGAGGATAATGTGCAAAAGCAAGACCTACTGGAAGCATCTCTTAAGTGTTAACACATGCTACATAAATGCAAAACTTGAGTTTCAGACTCTATTGACCCAAAATCAAGAGTTTACCAGAGCAGGATCTAAGACTATAAAAGCGTGATCTTAAGGTCCTTTTTTCTCCGCTACGTATTATATCTACTATCATATCAGCCAGATAACTTAAAAGTTGAAAGATATATCACTGACCAGGCCTCTTCTCCCCAAATGCGACAGTACATATAGTAGTCTTCCACAGTCCTCATTTTGCCATACACAGGCTCAAGTATAAAGAATGAGCTCAGATGTTTGTGTTTGTGTCTCTAGCCTCATGTCTCCAAATTGTCATTCATATTCACAGACACACACATTCTATCTCTATCTCTATCTCTATCTCTATCTCTATCTCTATCTCTATCTCTATCTCTATCTCTATCTCTATCTCTCTCCTACAGCTTCTACTTACATAACCCTTCCCGACCATCCATGGGTCACTCATAGTAAATATTTTCTGTTTCTTCAAAGCATCATGCTCTCTTTGATTTCTATATATTCTCCCAAAATCCTTCTTTGTCACCAGGAAGCACCCCCTTAAACCCCAAGATAGAATTAGGTACAAGCCCCATCACACACTCTATGTCTACAATTAAATTGTCTACTTTTTTGTGTATCCTCTAAACTAGCTATTTTCAATGGGTGTGCTTTGAAATACTTGCGTGCCGTAAGAATTTTTAAAACATGCAATACCTGACTTTTTGGTCAGGGGAACTGACCTCTTTTCCCTTAGATTGTCAAAAAAAAAGACAACAGCCACCCTGTCTGGTGTTACTTAGTGGTTAGAGTATTGGTCCATGCACCAAAGGCTCTTGGGTTTGATTCCCTATCAAGGGCACATATCTGGGTTACAGGTTGGATTCCCCAGTCCCGGTCAGGGTGCACGCAGGAGGCAAACAATTGATAAGTCTCTCTCACTTCAATGTTTCTCTCCCTCTCTCCTCCTGCCCTTTTTCCCTCCCTTCCACTTGATCTAAAAATCAATGGAAAAATATTCTTGGGTAAGGATTAATAACAACAACAACAAAGACAACAGCCAACACAACAATTGCCATCTGGTGTGAATGTTTTTATCAGATGGGCAAAAAATATATTTTGTTGTTGTTGTGCCGCAGAATTTTAGTAGTTTACATGTGCCATGAGATGAAAAGGTTTGAAAATCACTGCTCTAAACTGTAATTTCCATTAAAGCAAGGAATTTATCTTTCACTCATGAACTTAACACATAAATATTGATGACAATCTCTGGGCCAAGCTCAGCTTTGGCAAGAATAAGATATCACCTAGCTCCCTGTATGGAACACTATAGGTACCTTCTAAAAACTGGTTGACTGGATGGATGGATGGATGGATGGATGGATGGATGGATGGATGGATATGGCAATTAGGAATACATCAGTTAGAATGTGCTTAGATGAAATAAAACCTAAATAGTGGCTTAAACAGATAAAAAATTTATTTGACTCACATAACAAGAAATCATAGGTGGTTTGTCCAAGGTTGGTCATTACCAACAGGGCTATCAAGAGATTTTACCTTCCTATTCTCTATCCTTAGTGTGTTTTATGTCAAACTCCTGGTACCTATGATCTTATTTAGAAATAAGGTCATTGCCAATGCAATCAAATTAAGATGAGGGCATAGTCTCCAAATCCAATGTACTGGTTCCCTTGTAAGAAGAGACACAGGTAGAAAGAATGCAATGTAACAATAGAGCAGAGATTGAACTGATGCTTCCAAAGCCAAGGCTCACCATGGACTGTAGGCAACACTAGAAGCTAGGAAGAGGCAAGGGAGAATTCTCCCCTAGAGAGCATGGCCTGTTGACACCCTGATTTTGAACTTCTAGTCTCCAGAACTGTGAGAGAATAAATTTCAGTCATTGTTTTTGAGCCAGCCAATTTGTGGTCATTTGTTATGGCAACCTAGGACTCTGAAACAGCGTGAGACTTTTATTCTCACAGTTACAGGGGACAACTACATTTCTAGGAATCACATCTACAGTCTAGTCAAGGTGAAGGGGCAAGAAGCAAAAGTCTGATGGGCCATTCAAGTCTGGTCTGCACCTTTAAGAAGCTTTCTTAGAAGTCCAATCAGTGATATCAATGAGCATCCTATTAACTAAGACTAGTCACTCAATCTGGTCACCCTTTACCTTCAAGGGAGTCTGTGAGTATATTGATCTTTCAAGCTCTATAACTGAGGAAGGCAAGGAGGATTATAAATGACTGGGTTTGCCAATCCACAGTGACATAAATATATCAAGAGTGTTCTGGGCATCCTTACCCCAAGTTTCTCCTCCTCCCTCTCCAATATATCTTTATTTAAACCAATAAATACTTCATTCATGAGAACAAGTGCTATGGCACAGTTGGCTGGTTAGAACACTGCCACTAGAAACAGGTCTTTCATAAATGGTGGGTGTGCATGTGACAGGCCTTATTCAGGGTGAGATGGGGCCAGGAAGGAGCACTGCTTCAGGAAGAGCACTTCCAGCCCAAACTCCCACTCATTGGGCCTCCTCCCTGCCTGCGACTGCTCTTCACCCCCTGGAGTAGCTTGTAAGCAACAATTTAGCCTAAACTAAGCTATTCATAGACCAGGTCAGGAGTACCTGCAATCCCTTAGTGTTTGATTTCTACATTTGAAAATCATGCAATTAGTAAATATATTCTCCTAAAAATCAGCAATTCAAAGATTTTTAGAGTAGAAATGAAGTCTCCTGATACCAGCATCCCACATCACCCGTTCCTGTCACATGTCCCTGAGCAGATGCAACCTCTAATAACAAATATATATATATATATATATATATATATATATATATATATATATATATATATATATATATTTGATTTTTTTACAGAGAGGAAGGGAGAGGGATAGAGAGTTAGAAACATCGATGAGAGAGAAACATTGATCAGCTACCTCCTGCACACCCCCCGCTGGGGATGTGCCCAAAACCAAGGCACATGCCCTTGATTGGAATTGAACCTGGGACCCTTCAGTCCGCAGGCCAACGCTCTGTCCACTGAGCCAAACCGGTTAGGGCAACAGTGTGTGTTTCTTTGCTTGCTCTCATTCACACATACCTAGACCACCCACACTCTACATATCATACACACTACACATACATTGTTTATATATTCCATAAATGGAATTACACTGACACCCATTTGTTTCATTTTATAATATGTCTTGGTATTCCTTGTAAGGATTTTGTATTATTTAGTCCATCAGTCTTATACTGGATGTACATTGTATAACAAGTGATGTGTAGAGCACAGACTCATGCCAGACTGCTTGAGGTCTCATTACATCACAACCCTGCCTCCTGCTAGCTCTAAGACCTTGAATATATTGCTTCCTCACCATTTGTGTCTCAGGTCCTTCATATATACAATGGGGATGATAAAGCACTTACGAGGTTGCCATGGAGGATTGAGTTCATTGGTGTAAAGTGCTTGGAAAAGTGCAGACCCAGAGAAGGCCTTGTGATAAATATTGTGATAACATTATTTCTCATTTTTTATCGTAATACTTTAGCAAGTAACTTGTAGATAGTTATGTGTAAACATGTACTTCTACAGAATAGATTTCTACTCCTAGAAGTGGCATTACTGTATTAAAAGGCATGCACATTTTCATTTTGCTAGACCCTACTAAAATGTGTCTCCAAAAAAGGAAATGTGTGTGAAGAGTGTGCATTTATTTGTACCCACACCAACACTGGATGTTACCTCTGAGTCTTAGGCAATCTATGGGTTGAAGTGGAATTTGGGTGTTTTATTCCGCACATCCTGCTCATCTGGAGGGGTGCCTATCTTTTTTTCAGGCTTGTTAGCCACATCTCACCTCTATTCCCTTCTTCTTCTTCTGTGAATCCGCCCACATAGGGTTTTGCCTGTTTTGTCCCTGGGTTACTTTTCTCTTTTCTTATTGATTTGCTTCCTACATATCATGGCTATGAACATTTAGTGATTATGTATGTTACACAGATTTTCACCCAGTGAGGTGCTTGTGCATTTTTAGTCTGTCATACAAAAGTATTAAGTTTTTAGTGGTCAATTCTGACAGTCTTTTCCTTTGGCATTTTGTGTCTTGCTTAGGAAGATATTTCCCACCACAACTTTATGGAAAACAGTCCTCATTATCCTAGGATGATTGGTACTAAGACAATAATTTTTTCTAAATTTGGGTTGAAAATTTATCTGGAAAAATAGAATTAAATGTGTTTTTTTATATTATATCTAGCAACATTTTATTATAATTTCAACCATTTGAAAAATGAACAAGAAATAAATCAGGCTTTTGGGAAAGAGGATAATTTTTCTGATAAAATTCTATGATTATGTAATATAGTCTCCTTCATTTTTTACAGCAGTCATTTTTACAAAAATATTTGCAGATGTCATAAATTCTCCCAAGGGTTTCTCTTAATCCTTTGATGTTTAAATCACTCCCACTAGAAGAATCTATCCTGCTTTTCTTGTAAACGTTCTTTTCTTCATTCTTTAAAGAAATTCTTTAATTTCTTCATGCTTTCAGAGCATCATGCTGATAGCTTTGCACAAGATCTGGGCAGCAATCCACCATCATTATCATCAACTTCATAACAAATCCTACCTCTTTTGCCAGACTTGCACTGTCATTATGCAGTCGCTTTGTTTTGGCATGATATTATCCAGTGTTTGTATCACCAGACTCTAATCAGAGAAATTTGGTATCTGGGACAGATGTTTGAGCAGAGCAAGATTTTATGAGGCCACTCTATTACTTAATATTTTCATGATGTGTATATTTTTGCTTTCTGTGTTACTCTACAACCTGAGGAACTCAGTTAATGAGGACTGGGATAAAAAGCCTACCGTTCCATTTAATTCATCCAATAAAAGTGAGGCACTGTATTAGTCAGGTTTCTCTCTCCTCCCCCCACCACCGCCCCCACCCCCAGTGTGTGTATCTATATATCTATATCTATATATCTATATATCTATATATAGATATAGATATATATTGTATTATTTAAGGAATTGACTCACTTGATGATGGAGGCTAAGTTCTGTGGTCTGCTTTCTGCAAACTGGGAACCCAGGAAAGACAGTGATATAAGTCTCAGTCCAAGGCAAGAAGATTGATGTCCCAGCTCAAATAGTCAGACAGAAAGAATGAATGGTCTCTTCCTCCACCTTTTTGTTCTGTTCAAGCCTTCACATACTGGGTGTGGCCCACCCCCATTCAGGAGGGGGTGCAGGCTGTTTTACTGAGTCCACTGATTCAGAAGCTGATCTATTCTAGAAACACTCTCATACACACCCAGAAATAATGTTTAACCAGGTATCGGGGCACCCCATGGACATCAACTTGACACAAAATTAACCACCACAGAACCTTTGATGGTTCTACTCCCTTTATCTACAGCATATATTTTCCTTCCTGCTGAAGCAGCAGTACACTCTGAACAACAGTCTCCTCTCTCCCCACCCTACATTGCCCTTCACACTCACACACATGTACTAACACCTCTAGCCTGCTTTCTCCTAATAATTCCCATGAAAACCTTAAAAAGCTATTTCTAAAAATATTGAGGACACACAAAACTCAATACCTGTGAAAAAGTACAGTCCTGGCCAGGGCATGAGGAAAGTTCAGGTATCAATTACATAATGAACAGAGGGCCTCATTCTGTCACCTGACAAACTGGTGGACCAGGTCAGTATTGGAAGAAGACAAACCCTCATCCCCTCAGCTCTAGCATTCCATAGGTCAACATCTGGCTGACTCATGTTAGACCAAGTCCCCCAATACCCTATGTTACACAACTGTATCTGAGCCACTGATAATGCCACACCATGGAGAGGGAAGACAGATGAAAAGGCCATGGTCCAAGCTCTCAAGGACCTTACATTTAGTTGTGAAGATAATAAATAACTACAGCAAATGTTGAGAGGGTCATTCCTGGGGCTGCTAGGGTGGGTGGTGGATTCCACACTGGGTTCCTCAGGGCCCAAGAGACTCAGTAGAGACTTCTATGGGCCCACCATGAAAAGGATGGAGGCCTAGGCTGCCTCCCATCTCCCCAGATTTTGACTGAAGCAGCTGCTTTTGTCAGCCTGACATATTGGGTGTTACTGAAAATGTTATTTATAGAAAAGATTCTGTTTTAAAGATGAAAAACCTGTGACCTAGAGCAAAGGTCAGCAAACTACAGCCTGGGGACCAAATCTGGCCTAACCACTATTTTTTTTTTTAATCTTTACCAGAGGATATTTTTTCCATTGATTTTATTTATTTATTTAAAAAAATTTTTAGAGAGAATAGAAGGGAAGGAGGGGGAGGAGAGAGAGAGAGAGAGAGAGAGAGAGAGAGAGAGAGAGAGAGAGAGAGAGAGAGATGTGAGAGAGATACATGGATGTGTTGCCTCCAGTACATACCCCAATTGTGGCTGGGGATCAAACCCATAACCCTTCAGGACCCTTGCATGTGCCGGCCCATGCTCTAACCACTGAACACACCATCAGGGCCCTCCACTATTTTTGTACATAAAATTAGTATACAGGAAGGCAGCCATGCTCATTCATTTACCTATTGTCTGTAACTGCCTTGTGCTATGAGAGCTCACTTGAGTAGTTGTGACAGAAGCCATCTGGCCCACAAAGCCTAAAATATTTACCCTCTGGCCTTTTCCAGGAAAAGGTTGCCAACCCCTGATTAAGGAAAGAAATCTGGAGACAGACAAGCTCCCACAGCTGTGCTTCCAAGGAGGTAGTAAGGAAGAGCAGGCCCCTAGTGGCCGAATCATCCTCCCAATGACCACCCAACATTCACCATTTAAAGTTTCAGTGCTTCCGCCACCTGCCGCAGTACCAATACTGCCTGCTCCAGGAATGCCCCGGAGTGGCTTCTATCTTCTCTTCGTTTCACCTGAGTGCTACCTCACAGATGACTTACTATGAGGAAGTGAAGCTTGTGCCTCAGGGCCCCTGTCAAGGCTGGTACCTAATTTTGTAATTTTTACTTTAAAAGAGTTTTAAAAAAAAATGGGATCTGCTCCCAATTCCCTTTACTATGTTCTAGTTAGTACCTTCCTGTCTGGCACAGCCTTTTGTCTTTAACTCCTTTAGACCCCCTGAGTTCAGGAACAATGCACTCAGCTCTCCACCTGCAGCCCTCCACAGAGCAACTAGGCTTCTTCTCAGGGACAGAGGATCACTCTCTAGTTGACACCTGAACCAGGGAATGTGATGGTCAACTTTATGCATCGGCTTGGCTGGGGCATAGTGCCCAGATAGATGGTCAAATATTATTCTGGATGCTTCTGTTTTTGGATGAGATTTAACATGTAAATTAGTAGACTGAATAAAGTACATTACTTTCTATATTATAGAGTCTATAATGTGGGTGGGCCTCATCTAACGAATCAAAGGCCTGAATCAAACAAAAAGACTTACCTCCCACCAACAAGAAGGAATTCTGCCAGCAGGTGTCCTCCTGACTCAAAAGGCAACTGGCTCTTCCCTGGTTCTTCAGCCTGCTAGCCCACTGTGTAGATTCTGGACTTGCCTCTATAATAATCATATGAGCCAATTCCTTACAATAAATTTCTCTCTCTCTCTTTCCATATACCATATTTTTTTGTGTATAAGATGACCCCATGTATAAGATACCCCCCACTTTTCCAACCCATAATTAAGAAATCAGTATTTTTAAACATTTTCCTGGTTGTCCTCTTAAGGCCTTCTTCTTTTTTGGCACCTTAAGGAGTTGTTCTTCCTGTTTTCTCCATTGTCTGATCATACACTCAGTGGAAGGAGGTCCAAATTGTTTCTCTGCAGCTCTATTTCCATGGTTTTTTGCAGAGCTGATTACATTAGTTTGAATTTTGTAGAGTGAGACAATTGCTTATTGGTATTTATCTTTTTATTTTTTGACATCTTTATGGGCTCAAAACACTCCAGTCCCTGTTGCATCTGCGCACTGTCCACCTCCACCTTCAATTAGGGCATCAGCTAATATCAGTAACCATAAGGCTCACGATTAGAGGAAGTCTGAAAAGGTATGGACATAGAGCTATGCATCTGCCAGGCTACCTCTTTGGCTGACTTTGGTGTATAAGACACCCTTCGATTTTCAGTCTAATTATTTTAGAAAAAAATAGCATCTTATACATGGAAAAATATGATATGATATATATATGTGTGTATATATATATATACACACATATATATATTTTTTAATCAATAATTTAGTTCTTCATTTCCCACAGGTGCAATATAGACAAAGGTGTGGGAAGTCCAGGTACATCCTCCAATCTGGCTTTGCAGGACTACTAGTAAACACATTAAGGATCAATGGGCACTGGTTTTGTTGCTATTAATAAAATCAATTTTTGTAATATCTCATTTGGGCTCCTTGAACGTTTATCATTAGGAAAGGGAGAAGGCATTTTTAACCTTAGGCATTTATTATAATAAAACCCTAATATGCAAACTGACTGAATGGGGGAACAACCAGTTGCTATGGCATGCACTGGCCACCAGGGGGCAGATGCCCAATGCAGAAGCTGCCCCCTGGTGGTCAGTGCACTCCCACAGGGGGAGCACCTCTCAGCCAGAAGCCAGGCTCAAGGCTAGCGAGCGCAGCGGTGGTGGCGGGAGCCTCTCCCACCTCCATGGCAGCCCTAAGGACCCCTCCCTGGGGGATGTCCACCTGCTGGCTTAGTCCCACTCCTTGCCAGCAGGTGGACATCCCCTGAGGGGTCCTGGACTGCAAGAGGGCTGAATGCATGAATGTCATGCACTGGGCCTCTAGTTTATTGTAATCAGTTTCAAAAAAGATCTTAAATTACACAGAAAAAGATGTAAATGACAGGAGTCTGTAGTATTCTTTTTTCCAGAGAGAACTGATTTTCATAAAGGAAAATTTTACTGGAGTTCTACTTTTGTGTTTTATAGCTTTGTGAATTTTCCATATATTCTTTGATTAGTAGGTATTATATTCATATTAGAAAAGTAGATTTTAAATACAAATTTACTGTGTTTCACCACTTCCTCCCCACCTAAATCATTGTTATCCTTCCTTTGTGTTTGATATTGAGTGGCTAGCATTCTAATCTAAAGCTGAAGTCCAGCCTCCTTGTTTTTACAGATTCATTTGTCCATGTATTGATTCATTCAACGCATTTGTACTCAACACCTCTGTGCTGATGGGCTCCAGCCACCCAGCCGGAGCAGGTGTGGGGCCTCCTGGAGTCAGTCTGACTGAGTTCATATCCCTGTCTGCATCTCATTAGTTGTTCAAGTTCAGCCAATTTACTTAGTCTCTCTGTGCCTTAGTTTTTGGTTTTGGTGTCATGTTTGTTTAAGTACAACAGAACAAATCTCAGATGAAATGTGTCGGCAAGTGAAGCATTTAGGGCAACCCTGTGTGAAAGCTCTCAATGTGCATCAGCTGTTATCACTAATAATAATATGGGAAACAGCTTTGATGGGGGAGGTGGAAGAAGTTTCTGTTGTTTTCAGTTTGGGAGTGAGAGGAAAAGTGGTCAAGCTGTCATTTTGAGAAAAGCAAAGCAGATGTGAAGAAAGGGAATTTAGAGGGCTAGAGGGTATCGATTGGAATCCACATTCCTGAAGTGGCACCAGGCTGGGGGCTGTGGCATCCTGCAGGCTGGGTTTCATCTGGATGTGATGAAAGGCCACCGGAACCAGGGACATGGCAAGGGAGTGGGCCATGGGACAGGCAGAAGAAGCAGATGGCAGGAGCGTTGCATCCTGTCTGCTTCTGCAGAGGTAACCAGACTGTCTCATAACCAGAATTAGCCACCCCACCAGCTTAGGGCACAAGGAAGGCAGCATTACTTTTATTTCTCAAACATGCCTGATGATTATCAGGAAGTTCAGCATCTCCCACATGCAGCTTCCTGCTAACCTCTCAGCATTGTCCACCCCACCCCCCTCCACGTGCTTATTAGTGTCTCCAAAGCCACTCCCATCCAATCATATGAAGCAAAACTGAGACAGATGCCCTTAGGGCTGAGGAAACCACAGCCATGCCCAGAACACAGCTGCTCCAGAATTAGCTGCCTGGCCAGGCAGTGAGGACCATGAAAACTACAATTAAGTATTCAGCTTCTCTGATTCAAAAAAAGCATTGATGCTGTTGTGGGCTTCAAGACAGTGATTCTTCAAGGCAGGAAAATCCCACTTTCCAAGGATATGTCTACCCAGGAAGCTCCACCACACCTGGACCATCCCAGGTTCCAAAGGTCCCACTGCAAGCACACACCTCCTATCAGGCAGATAGGTGTCAGCAGCCAATGCTGCTTCAGAAACTCTTTCCCCCCATGACTCCCACTGGGTCCAGGTCACCAGGCCAGACTTCTTCCCTCGTGGCCAGCAGCCTAAGGAAGACCTTGGAGGTTTCTTCTCTCTGTTTACCTGTGTTAGCATTCACCATCACAATGTATATTGGTTCAAATTATGTTCAATCTCAAAAAGAAAAAGATCGGCATTTCCTTTTTTTCCTCCTCACAGAAAATTCCTCATCTTTCTGTATTCTGGTGACCGAGGGATGAGTAGCTCAATCAAGTCACCAAAAAGGCCCTGCCCCACCCTCACAGGACATGGATTTATGTTCATTTATATAAATAGAGGGCTCCCCTGACTCTTCATGGGACAGAGAGAATCTGACTTGCTATCTTCATCGAGACAGAGAAATAACTAGCAATGGCAGTTTCTCTCAAAAAAATTATTTTATTAAACGTTAAAACTCAACAATAAGAAAATAAGCAACCCAATAAAAAACATAGGCCAAAGATCTTACTGGATACTTTGCCAAAGAAGAAATCCAGATTGCAAGTAAGCATATGAAAAGATGATACACATAGTATGTCATCAGAGAAATGCAAATTAAAACAGCAATAAGATACAACTATACACTTGTCAGGATGGCCAAAACCTGAAACACAGACTATGCCAAGTGCTGTTGAGAATGTGGAACCATAGGGACTCTCGTTTACTACTGGCAGAAGCACAATATGAGAACACTCTAGAAAACACTTTGGGAAATTCTTACAAAGCTAAATGTACTCTTACTATATGATCTAGTAATCCTGCTCCTTGGTATTAACTCAAAGGACCTGAAAACTTACGTTCACATAAAAATCTGCACACAGATGTTTATGGCAGCTTTATTCATAATTGCCAAAATGTAGAAGGAACCAAGATGTCCTTCACTAGGTGAATGGATAAATAAACTCTAGTACATATTATTCAGCACAAAAATAAACTCTAGTACCTATTATTCAGCACAAAAAAAAAATGAGCTATCAAGCTGTGAAAAAATATGGAGAGACCTTAAATACATACTTACTAAGTAAAAAATGCCAATCTGACAAGGCTACATACCGAACGATTCCAACTACATGCCATTATGGGAAAGATAAAACTATGGAGACAGTAAAAGAGATCAGTGATTGGTAGGGGTTAGGAAGGAGGGATTCAAAAGCAGGGCACAGAGGATTTGTAGGGCAATCAAAATACTCTGTGTGACACTATAATGATGGACGCATGTCATTATACATTTGTCCAAACTCATGGAATGTACAAGACTAAGAGTGAACCCTAATGTGATTATGGATGATTATGGTGTGTCCATGTAAGTTTGTCAATTGTAACAGAGGTAACACTCTGGTAGAGAATGTTGAAATGGGAGAGGCTATGTATGTAGGGAGGCAGCGAGTATATGGAAAAATCTCTGTACTTTCCAATCAATTGCCATGAACCTAAAATTGCTCTAAAAAATAGTCTTAAAACATTTTTAAATAAATAAATAAATGATCAAGGATTCGGTTGCTGTTGCTTTATTTAAACAGAAGTAGACGGTTTAGAGAAAATATGTTCCTTTTTTTGAAACTGGATTACCTTGGACACTATTTTTTATTCATTCATCCATTGAATATTTATTGCATACCTACCTTCTGTCAGGCATTGCCTTGGGCACTGGAATGCTGGAGAGTGAACAGAGAGACTAGGTCTCCTGCTCCTGTGAAACTCACGTTCTCATAAGCTGTGTTAGGAAATTAACGTTCTACAAAGAAAAATAAGAGTCAGGAAAGGGAGGGAAGAGCAAGATTTGGTGTAGGATGATCTGGACAGGTTTCTGGGACTAGATGACTTTTGAGTAGAGAACTGGTGATGTAACAACTGACCTTTTCAGGCAGGTGGAAGAGGGAAGACCAAGCCTGATGTGCTGGAGGAGGCTGGAGCAGGGTGAGGAGGAAGACAGTGACAGGAGGAGAGATCAGAAGCATGGGGAAGGGCACAGAAAAGACCATGTAGGGCCTTGAAGGTCTCAGTGAGACCTTTGTGTTTTGCTCAGTGTGAGACTGGGAGCCACAGAATGGTTTTGACCAGAGAAGTAATGTAGTCTTACTGCCATTTTAAGAGGACCATGCTGGCCCATGGCTCCTAAATGAAGAAATAAGCCATGCGAGGGACAAGGGAGTCATGGTAGGAAGTTTTTTTCTAATAATCTGAGAGTATTGTCAATTTGGACTAGGCTGATGGTAGTAGTGGTGGTTAAAAAAAACAAATTGGTAAAATCCTATATAATAAAAGCCTAGGTGCATGGCTTGACATCATCACAAGATGGCTGCCACAAGATGGCCACCACAAGAGCCAGCAGGGAAGGAAAGTTGGAGGCAATCGACCTGGCTGGCAGGGAAGGGCAGTTAGAGGTGACCAGGCTGGCAGGGGAGGACAGTTGGGGGCAACCAGGCAGGCAGGGGAGGGCAGTGGATGCGACCAGGCTTGCAGGGGAGGGCAGTTAGGGGTGACCAGGCCTGCAGGGGAGGGCAGTTGGGGCAACCAGGCAGGCAGGGGAGGGCAGTTGGAGGCAATTGGGCCAGCAAGGGAGCAGTTAGAAGGAGATCAAGCTGGCAGGCAGAAGCAGTTAGGGGCAATCAGGCAGGCAGGCAGGTAGCAGTTAGGAGCCAGCAGTCCCAGATTGTGAGGGGAGATGTCCTACTGCTGGTTTACTTAACATCCCCCAAGGGTTCCCAGATTGGGGAGGGTGCAGGCTGGGCTGAGAGACACCCTCCACCCCCTGCACGAATTTCATGCACCAGGCCTCTAGTATCATAAAGCCGATACAATTTACCAGTGGCCCTAACTGGTTTGGCTCAGTGGATAGAGCATTGGCCTGTGGACTGAAGGGTCCCAGGTTCAATTCTAGTTAAGGGCATGTTC
This sequence comes from Murina feae, assembly GCA_004026665.1. Classification (NCBI taxonomy): domain Eukaryota; kingdom Metazoa; phylum Chordata; class Mammalia; order Chiroptera; family Vespertilionidae; genus Murina; species Murina feae. The sequence goes on along the minus strand of PVJC01008125.1, from coordinate 27,368 downwards.
CTTGGTTGTGGGCACATCCCCAGTAGGGAGTGTGCAGGAGGCAGCTGATTGATGTTTCTCTCTCATCGATGTTTCTAACTCTCTATCCCTCTCCATTCCTCTCTGTAAAAAAATCAATAAAATTTAAAAAATAAGTCTCTGTTCTTTAAAAAACAAAACAAAACAATTTACCAGTGGATTGGATGTGGGTATAAGAAAAAGGGTGAAAAATAAGCCATTGGAAGTATGAGATCACAATTTACTGAGAGGAGGGAAAATGGAGAAGGGCTAGTTGAGATGGTGAGCTGGGAAGAAAGCAAAATTTGATTTTAAAAATGCTTGATTTGAGACTCCTAGTAGACGAGCAGTGGTAATTTTGTGTCTGGAATTCAGGAGGAATGACTGGAATCATTTGCAGTGCTCAGCGTATGAATGGTACTTAAAATGGAGGGATTGGGTGAGGTGGCCTAGGAAGTGAATATAGACACTGAAGAGGTTGTCAGGCTGAGCCATCCCAACACCTAAAGGTCAGAGATACAGCCCAATGGGTTGGCTCAGTGGATAGAGTTACGGCCTTTGGACTGAAGGGTCCCAGGATCAATTCCAGTCAGCACATGCCCTGGTTGTGGGCTCGATTCCCAGGAGAAGGCATGCAGGAGGCAGCCAATCAATGATTTTCTCTCATCATTGATGTTTCTATCTCTCTCTCCCTCTCCCTTCCTCTATGAAATGAACAAAAATATATTTAAAAATATATATTAAAAAAAAAAAAGGTCAGAGATACAAGGAGGAACCAGCATTGCATGCAGAGGACTGGCTTTGAAGGAGAAGGGAGAACCAGGAGAAAATGGAGTCTTTGGTTATGAGGAAAGTCTGTCAAGAAGGGACTCAACGATGTCAATGCTGGGTCAAGATGAGGACTGAGACTTGACCTTTCCGTTTGGTAATGTGAAAGTCATTTTTGGACTTGCTCCGGCAGTTAGGGTGGACTGTTAGAGGCCTTGATCCAACAGATAGAGTGGACCTAAGAGAAGAGCAAGAAAAAAGGAAGTGAGCACAGCAAGTATAAAAAAACTCTTTGGAAGAGGCTTACCATTAAAAAGAGAGCGAGAGAGAAGAGAAATTGGGTGGTAACTAGAGAGAATTATAGAGTTAAGCTAAGTTATTTGGGATTTTCTTGTTTGTTTTGCTTTAAAACAGATGATCTATCAATAGGTTTGAGTGCTATTGGGAATAAGTCAATAAAGACAGAAAAATTGATGATGCAAGATAGAGGAAAATGGGACAAATAATGTGTTTGGGTGACTCAGAGGACAGTTTCTAGTGCATAAGAAGAGGTGATGTTCTTAGATGGAACACAGATTAATTCACCCATTGTAACAAGAGACATGATCAGGCTTTTAGAAGTAAGCAGAATTTTTTGCATGGGAGTGTCTTTTCAATGTTTTGCCAGAAGGTGGCAGTAGAAGACTTCATATAAACCAAACAACCCATAATAACCTGGAGAAAGGGACAAAAACTGTAGTAGGTTTTGAATTTTTTAAAGACCCAACAGGTGCTCTGAAGGGTCACACTGGTGCCTCCTCATCCTTCTGACCTCACCTTAAACAGCCTCTTCTCAGTCAGTTCCTCCCTGTCTGACTTCTTTAAGTAGGCCCCCAAGGCTTTCTAGAAGAGGGAATCTTTGATCAGACTCTCCAAGGATGTGTGGTGCCATCCTGGGAAGAGCATGAGGTAGGGATTCCAGGCAATTACCTAGGCAACCATGACTGATTCGAGAATGAGGATGAAGGCAGAAGGAGCAACTAGGGGATTGTTGCAGCATCTACGCAAAAGATTCTTGCCGATGGGACTAGAGCAGGGTATCAAATATGGGAAGGACAAGGTGGACATAATACATATTTAGGGGGTAACATATAGCAGTAAATGACAGGGAGAAACCAAGACTAACTGTTGGGTCCCTAGCATGGGTGAACAGGAAGATGGTGATGTGAACCAAATGTAGGGGACAAGAACTCAGGGGGCAGACCACAGTGGATTCCAAAGTACGTGGAGATCATTCATGAAAATGTGCACATAAAAATGGTGCTTAGAGGAGAGAGCTCAGCTGAAATCATTGAACTGGTTATTGTCAACCTAGTCAAAATGCAAGAGAATTGGTTACTATCAACATAGTTCAAACAGAGGAGTGAGTGATAATCTTATCTAGGCAGAAGCATATAGAATGAGAAAAAACGTCAACTGTGAGAATCGCCAGTGTTTGAGAATGGATGAAGGACAAGTAGTCCATCCAGAAAGAACAGCTGGGGAGTGTGAAGAGAATGAAGAGAACCATGGTGCTGTGGGAATCCGGGCAGTGGTGAGTTTCAAACAGGAGGTTGTGTTACTTGGCTTGGGCTGCCATACCAAAGTACCACAAACTGGGTGGCTTAAACCACAGAAGTCTATTTGCTCACAGTACTGGAAGTGAGAAGTCCATGATAAGAACACTGGCAGGGTTGGTTTCTCCTGAGGCCTCTCTCCTTGGATTGCAGATGGCCGCCTTCTCCCTGTGCTTTCACAATCATCTTTGTTCTGTGTATATGTCCTAATCTCTTCCTATAAAGACACCAGTCATATGGGATTCAGGCCCACCCTAATTACCTCATTTAACTTAATTACCTCTTCAAAGACCCTGTCTTCAAAAGAATACAGTCATATCCTGAAGCACCAGGGGTGGGAAAAACAATTCCGGCAGTCACTGTGGGTTTCAGAGAGTCAAACACTGCACAGGAGCCCAGCCATTTAAAGATGCCAAGTGTCCTTTGGATTTGGCAATGCAGAAATCATGGTTGATCTTGGTGGTGTTTGTTGAAGCCAGATGGCAGTGGGTTATGGGGAGTTCTTGAATTGAAAACAAACACTCACTGGAGAAATGTGAATAAATGCATATACGTAGAGAATTTAGAAGAATAATTATTAGTATCTATGCCCACTTTTCTCATTAGGAAAGCAAGGTATTAGGATCTTCAGTACCAAATAATTGAAATGTTATAAATATTATGAGAGGATCTCTAGAGTAGAATAATTTTATTTGGGCACTTTTCATATGCTAGAAAAATTCATTTAATCCTCACAACAAATCTATGAAATAGTATTTATTATTTTCATTACTGAATTGAGGGGCTGGTGCTTTGGGCATTTTAAGCCAGGCTGCAATGGCCAGGCTGGGGGTCACCTCACAGCTGTTTGAAAGCTCCAAAGCCCATGTCCCTAAGCGCTTCATTATACTGTCTGTATTTAAAGTAGACAGTCAGCAAATTAGAGATAGATTGTTTACTGAAAGTTTGTTTGCAAGTCATTTACTTGGATCTTGGAATACATTTTCCCATAGAAATGTGATCAGTGGTGATTGGTTCCCACCAGCCCACAAACACATGTTTAAAGTATAATGTATAAGAAAGGCTTTTTATACACTATACACACACACACAAATAAATAAATAAATAAATCTAAGGCTGTTGCCATGCTAGTGATTAAATAAATCAGAGAAACAAGAATATCATGCGCAGGAAGGTTTTGCTTAATTATGTGACATGTTAGGACTTGATTAAATGTTGTTAGAGAAGGAAGTAGGGGGAGGCTTTGGGGCATTGTTTCAGACATTTAAGTTTGAAACCCTTCTTTCTCCTGTCCAGTTTATGTCAGGCATACGCTCCCCTCCTTCCTCCTTGATTCAAGTTATTTAGGGGCCATGGTTGAGGAGTTTTTTGAGTCATAATGTAACTTCAAGATAAATAGAAAATTTTCTCAGAAATTAGTATATGTAAATTTTAGAAGAGTGCCTGGCATGTAGCAATTAGGTTATATGCGCTAGGTACATTGAATGTATTAACTCTTTCATATTAACTCACTTCGTCCTTATAGAACAGTCCTACTATTGCCCCTCATTTATATTGGGGACATGGAGGCCCACAGAGACAAGTAACTTTCCCCAGGTAACACAGGAGGCAATGGCAGAGCTCAAGTCCAAACCAAGACTTTTAATGCCTTTAAATGGGAGGGGGAAAAGCTAATGAGGATGTGTGTATCCATTTGTGATGGTTAATTTTATGTGACAACTTGGCTGGACTATGGTATCCAGTTGTTTATTATAGAGCCAGTTCAGATGTTGCTATAATAGAGGTATTTTTAGAGGTAGTTAACATTTAAATTAGTACCCTTTGGATAAAGCAGAAAACCCTCCATAATGTGGGTGGGCCTCATTCAATCAATTGAAGGCCTTAAGAGAAAATACTGAGTTTCCCCCCTACGCACCCCAAGCAAAAGGAATTTCATCTCTAGATTACAGCGTAGAAATTCTGAGTTTCCAGCCTTCAGACTCAAGATTGCATCTATCTGGCAACGAGTTTCCAGCCCACTAGCCTGCCCTGTGCTTTTCAGACTTGCTAGACACAACACTTACAGGAGCCAATTTCATAAAATAAATAAATTTCTCTTTCTCTAGATACATAGGTAGGTAAGCAGGTAGGCAGATCATTGCCAGATAGATAGATAGATAGATAGATAGATAGATAGATAGATAGATGATAGATCTCTGTTGGTCTGTTTCTCTGGAGAACCCTGACTAATGCACGTGTAACAAATATTGCCTGATGTCAGCAATAAAGCTATGAGAGTGAAGGGCAGAAGCCAAAGGAAAAACTTTGCATGTGCCCCTCTGCCTCCTACGGAGGAAAATGTGGGAAGGGTGAACGTTGGCTCATGTACCTGGAGCCAGACACCAGTTAGTAGTGTTGAACCAAGTTGGTTTGGCTGCTCACCAGTGAAAGAGCTTTTGGAGAAGGAGGTATGCCTCCTGTTGTTATGCCCACTTTTCATGATCCCCAAAGACCACCAGTGAGCCCCGAGTCTGGTGCAAGAACAAAGCCTTTATTCGAGCTAGCTCGAGCTCAATCTCACACACACTCACCGACGCAGCAGTAGGGTGGAGAGAGAGAGAGAGAGAGAGTTTCAGGAGAACAATAGGTTTTATAGGGGGTCTGGAAGTAGTGGGTGGGGTAATGTGTGTGGCCCCTGTTGATTGGTCGAGGGAAGGGCCAGGGTTTGGTTGCACGGGGGCAGGATGCAGTCAGCCTAATTTGGACCTGGGTCATTTTCTCTGCATCCCTATTGGCCAGTTTGAGTCAGTCTTGCACCGCCCTTTCACTGTAACTGGAGCACTGGGGAGTGGATGGGTGGAGGGAGGCAGTGTGCTCTAAGCAGTTCAAAAGCATAAAAGAAAAACTGGCATTAGCAGGCTGGGGAGTCCTTTACACGTCTCTCAGGTAATCAGGAACTAGTTATTCCATACCTTCCTCACTGTTACCTTTATTCACCGAGTGTTTCTCAGCATCTAGAAGGTTCAGGAATCTGGTGAAGGGGCTGAGGGTAAATTAATAAAGAGACTAGAAATAAAAAATTGGAATACATGGGGGAGACAGAGGAGACTTAGCTATAGTAACCAAGTTCTTCTCTTATCTTCGGACCCCTTACTTTTTATTAACACAAATTGCCCTAATAGACACAAACCAGAAGGGAAGGAGAAGGGGAGGGGAGGGAGGGGAGGACAGGACAGGACAGGGGAGGGAAGGGAAGGGAAGGGAAGGGGAGGACAGGGGAGGGAAGGGAAGGGAAGGGAATAAAAAATCAAGTGAATAAAAATCAAGTGAATAAAAAATCTGATGAACAGAATGAACTGGTGAATAGAATAGAATTAGGGGCATAAAAAGGGAGTGGACTGACAATTCTCAGAGGGGGGATGTGGGGGGTTCGGGAAGAGACTGGAAAAAATCGTACACCTATGGACGAGGACAGTGGTGGGAGGTAAGGGCAGGGGGTGGGGTGTCACCATGTAGGGGAAATTTTCTGTCATAATTTCTTCAAATAGGTTTTCAATATCTTGCTCTCTCTCTTCTTCTGGCACCCCTATAATTCAGATGTTGGCATGCTTGAAGTTGTCCCAGAGGCTCCTTACACTATCTTCATATTTTTGTGTTCTTTTTTAATTTTGCTTTACCAGTTGGGTGTTTTTTGCTTCTTCATTTTTCAAATCCTTGACTTGATTCTTGGGATCGTCTAGTCTGCTGTTGGATCCCTGTATATTATTCTTTATTTCAATCAGTGTATGCTTAATTTCTAATTGGTCCTTTTTCATATCCTTCAGGGTCTCATTATATTTCTCAGAGATTTCTAGAAGATTCTTAAGTAACCTTATAACTGTGGTTTTGAACTCTATATCCTGTCGTTTGCTTTCCTCCATTTCTGTCATTTGTGACCTTTTTCTTTGTCTCTGCATTTTGGCTGCTTCCCTGTGTTGATAGAGTGGTTTTGTGTGCTAGGTGACTTATAGGGCCCAGTGGCTCAGCCTCCTCAATTACCTGAGGTAGACACTCTTGGTGCACCCTTTGTGGTTAGTGTGCACAGTCTTGTTGTAGCTAAGCCTTGATTGCTGTTGGTATCACTGGGAGGAATTGACCTCCAGGCCAATTGGCTGTGAGGACAAATTGTGTCTATGGTGGGAGAACTTCTGTGCTGGAGACACCCTTATCGGGCAGGACTTGCTTCAGTGGGGATTTGGTGCTCACTGAGTCTGCCCCCTGAGTGTGTCTCTTATGGATGTGAAGAGTTGTAATCTGGATGGTCCCACTCTGACCACTGGGTACACTGGCTCTTGGATCGCCAAGGAGTTGCAAAGTCAGCCACTGCCTGAGGCCACCCAGCAGGATCTACAGAGAGATCTGCAGATTCCTCCTCTTTGTTTGGGGCCAGATGAGGCATGGCTGTGAAGCAATGCAGGCTGCTGGTGAGCCTTAGGCCTTCTTTTGGAAACTCTGGGGTTCTCGGACCCAGCTGCAGTTTGATAGGTTTTTAGGCAGAGAAAGGCCATGCCATTTGTATGCAAAAGCCTCTGCACACAGCTTGAATGGGGTTGTAAATTGGGTGGGATGAGGTCTCAGGGAATCACCAGGGTGGAGCAAACCACAATGGCTGCCAGTATGCTCTGCCTTGGAGAGGTGCCCATGGTCTGTGTCCCGTGGCCCCATGCAGGAACAGTGAACACTGCAAGCACCTCTGTAAGAAAGCTGCCCTCATGATCCAGCCTGATGGCAGGCAGCCCAGTTTCTCTCCATATGAGTCTGGGTCCCAAAATTCTTACCCAGAACTGGAATTCAAAGCAGTTGGGAGCTTATATCTCCCTTCCGATTGAAAAAGATAAAAGTGTACCCAGCTGCCAGGCCCTTTTGCACACGCCTCCGTACCTTCACACTTCCACACCTCTGTACCTCCTACTGGACTCAATGCGCTTTTCTCTTTTCTTCTAGTTGTAGAATTTCCACTCAGCCAGCCTTCCCATGGTTCTGGATGATATCCATTTTGCCTTTTAGTTGTAGTTTTAATGTGGTTGTGCGCGGCAGCAAGTTTAGGTGTTTACCTATGTCGTCATCTTGGTTGTCTAATCACATACTCAACACTAGTTATTTTTAAGTTTTGAATGTATGATTTGAAGGACAGATATAATAGTTTAAAATAAGATGTATGAGGAAAAAAAGATTTTAAAAACAAGATATATGAGCTCAAACTGCTTGTATAGAATAAATATAGTCAAAGCACATTAACTAATTGCTGGAAAAGCAATTAAAAAATTTATTTCAGCACAACTCCAAGCAACACAAGCACCCTTGTTATATATAAGTTCCTTATAAGGTACGAGAGAGAGAGAGAGAATTCACGTGCCCAATAATGTGTCCATATTAGTCCCTTCTGGGATATGCACATGTTTGCAGAAATGAACACAGCTTTCCAAGTGGTAATTTCTACTTTTACCAGATAATTGGTTGAACATGGGTTCTGACCCATAGTGCTTGCATGCCGGCAACATCTTCAGGATGCCCGTGTCATCTATCTCATCCTATCATACATATCCACTGTCAGTGTGGTCCCCTCATTGCTCAAGGCAATGACATCATGGTGAAGGGCACACCGATGAAATGGTAATTGGGCCCCAAATATTTACAAATCCATCACAACCTCTTGCAGCAAGTGTATTGTGAATGTAGTGAAGGAAAGTAGCACTACTAGATAAATCTGCTAGATATTACATTCCTTTAGTCTGTGACATTTGTCTATGCGCTGCCTTTGTAGTTCAGGACTTGGGTCAAATATTCGATAGCCATCTGACATGTAACAGCACTTAACACATAGCCTTGCTTAAATATTGGACCCATTGCAAAGTCATGTCTGCACATCACTGTGTTTTTTAACTCCTGCACCCAGTCTGAAGCCGGCTGTTTCCACAACCAGCCAGTCTCTGCATATGGAGGGTGTGGATGGCTTCTCAGGCTGAGGAGAGGGGCCTACGGCACAATGAGCTCTGGGGTCCTGCCATGATTCCAACTTCCAGCAACCACCACATCACATTCCCTTCTGGGCAGTACTCAAACCATCTGAGAGAGGCGTTATCTTATGTCCTCCTAAAGCCGGCCTTGAAGTAAGAATGTGCATTCAAAGCAACCCAAGTGCCCCTCAACAATGGATGGGTAAACAAAATGTGGTCTCTACATACAACAGAACATTATTTAGCCTTTAAGAGGGAAATCCTGTTATATACTATTGCATGGTGAACCTTGAGGACACTATGCCTAGTGAAAGAACCCAGATACAAAAGAATAAATGTGTGTGATTCCACTTATATGAAATGCCCAGAGTAGCCATATTTATACAGACAGAAAGTAGAATGGTGCCAGAGGCTGGGGGGAGGGGAGCAGGGAGTTGTTTAATGGGTAGTTTCAGTCAGGGAAAAGGAAAAGACTTCTGGACAGTGGTGGTAGCTATGCAACATTGTGAGCGCACCTAATGCCACTAAACCATACACTTAAAATGGTTATAAAATGTACCCTGGCTGGTGTTGCTCAGTGGTTAGGGTGTCAATCAGACCACCAAAGGGTTGGGGTTCAATTCCCAGTTTAGGGCATGGATCTGGGTTGCAGGTTTGATCTCACTCCCAGTTGGGGTGTGGAGGATGAGAGGTAATCAATCAATGTGAGATACATTGATGTTTCTTTGTCTCCTCTCTGTCTCTCTCTTCCCCTCCCCGTCCCTTCCAGTCTCTCTAAGGATCAACACGGAAAAAAGGAGTGAGGATTTTTAAAAATGGTTAATTTTATGTTATTTATTAAAAATCAAAACATGGAGCCCAACCAGTGTGCCTCAGTGGTTGAGCATCAACCTATGAACCAGCCGGTCATGGTTCAATTCCTGGTCAGGGCATGGGTCCAGGTTTCGAGCTTGATCTCCAGGGTGGAGCATGCAGGAGGCAGTCGATTGATGATTGTCTCTCATCATTGATGTTTCTATCTCTCTCCCCCTCTCCCTTCCTCTCTGAAATTAATAAAAATATCCTATCTAATAAAAGAGTAATATGCAAATTAGGCATCACTCCATCACAAACATGGTCACCCCCATAGCCACAAGATGGCGGCTCCCATGGCCACAAAATGGCAGTGCCAAGTCTGGCTCAGCCCCACCACTGAAGTGGTCAGGTTTGTTAGCCAGGCAGGTGGCAGGGGAGGCGGGGGCCCGAGGGGCAGAACAGGTGATCAGAAGGGGCTGGGGGTCCCCTGCCCAGGCCAGAGGCCTTCACCAGAAACCTCAGGCATGGGCAAGGGCAGAGCCGATGATCGGAGGGTTATGAGGGTGTCCTACCCAAGCATAAGGCCTGGGCCAGAGGCCTCAGGCCTGGGCAGGGGCAAGGCCGGAGATCACAGGGGTCTAGGCTCCACAGAGCCAGCGATCAGAGGGCAGGGGCAGAGCCTGCAATCGCAAGGGTCTGGGCACTGGTGGAGCCAGCAAAGCAGGGGTCTGGGGGTCCCCTGCCAAGCCTGTAGCCTTGGTCAGAGGCTGCCAGTGGGGCAAGGGTAGAGCCAGCGATGGCAGGGGGCAGGATCAGAGCTGGTGATCGCAGGGGTCTGGGCTCTGTGAAGCGGGCAATCAGAGGGGCTTGGGGTCTTCTGCCCAGGCAAAAGAATAATATGCAAATTAACCCTCACTCCTCACAAAAATGGCAGCAACCAGGGAGCTGTAGTGAGGCAGGAGGCTTGTGTTGCCCCAGCGATAGAAGAAGCCAAGATTCCCACCTTCCCTGCAGGCCCTGAGTTCTGCTCAAAGCAACAAAGTTTCAATTACAGAAGTTAAATAAATCCCAGATACCTGCTTCCATCCTGCAGTCATGATCAGCCTGATAATGGCGCTCAGCCCCTCACCCAGGCTGGCCACACTCCCATGGGGTAAGGGCCCCTCTGGGGGGTTTGACCAGCCTACAAACAGCCATCAGCCCCTCACCCAGGCTGACCAGGTACCCCAGCAGGACACCCTTCAGGGCAAACCAGCCGACCCCCACCTGTGCACCAGGCCTCTGTCCTATATAATAAAAGATTAATATGCAAATTGACACTAACAGCAGAACAACTGGGAATGACTGGTCACTATGACACACACTGACCAACAGGGGGCAGACACTCAATGCAGGAGCTGCCCCCTGGTGGTCAGTGTGCTCCCACAGAGGGAGCTCCGCTCAGCCATAAGCCAGGCTGACATCTGCCAGCACAGTGGTTGTGGTGGGAGCCTCTCCTGCCTCCTCAGCAGCACTAAGGATGTCCGACTGCAGCTTAGGCCTGCTCCCCACTGGCAAGTGAACATCTCCCGAGGGCTCCTGGGCTGCTAGAGTGATGTCTGACTGCCAGCTTAGGTCCAAGCTCCTGGGGAGCAGGCCCATGCCAGCAGGTGGACATCCCCCGGAGGGGTCCCAGACTGTGAGAGGGCACAGGCTGGGCTGAGGGTTCCTCTACCCCCACCTCCACCCCCCAGTGCACAAAAATTTGCCTCTAGTTTAAAAAATAAAATAAAGTAAAAAATAAAAACATGGCATGGAGACTCAGATATGGCACCCACCGCCTGGCTCTGTGTGAGGAGGGCTCAGCAAAGGAGCAATGCCTCTGCCAGCATGTTTATCTGGGGAAAGCTACCCCTCCAGCTCTCATCCTGAAGCCAGACAATTCTGTTCCTCCCTGTACGTTCCTGGCACCTTTCAAGCTGCTGCCCAGTGCTGGAGCTCAGAGAGAACAAGTTCAAGTTGAAGATCTTAAGAGCAAAAACTGAGATTTCTCATAGAAGAAAATGTTTTTCCTTAAGACTGCAGCATCAAGCCCTGCCTACAGATCTCAGATTGCCAACCACACAGTCATGGGCACTAGGTCACACTGAGGAACAGACAAGTAATTGGCTTTATTATTTTTCACAATCTGGCATCACCTCCATTCTCCAGTGTGAAGCAGATCAAAAGACAATGTTAAATCAGTCCAATATTTTTCTCTTATCAGTTCTTAATCTGCAAAAAATACACTCAAGCCCTGGCTGGTTTGGCTCAGTGGTTGGAGCGTCGGCCTGCGGACTGGAGGGTCCCCGGTTCAATTCCGGTCAAGGTCATGTATCTTGGTTGTGGGCACCCCAGTGGGGGGTGTGCAGGAGGCAGCTGATCAGTGTTTCTCTCTCATCGATGTTTCTCTCTCTCCCTTCCTCTCTGTAAAGAATCAATAAAATTTATTTTTAAAAAAATACACTCAAATTTCAGCTGCTTACTTTTTCCAAATAGCTTAATTTGAAGAAACTGGAACAACTAAACAATAAAAAATGGAATATCACAAATGTATGCCACAGAATTGTTGAGATGTTACACCTAGATATGGCAGGGTTACTGTAGTGTGCATCGTAGTGAGAAAAGTTGGCTTCACGTAAACATACAGGGCAGGGGTCCAGCGGAAAACAAAGGCAGGTGGAACATGGGCAGGGGCAGACATGGCAGTTTGAGCAGCCTAATCACGTAAACCAACCAAGCAGGAATAATAATATGTTTCTGGACTCAAAGCAGGAGGCCTTGAGTGAGAAACCAAGAGAGGGCCTGCAACAATAAGGTGTACTGACACATACAAACAAAGGAAGTTCAGCATAGAAACAGAGAAAGAACACATAGAGGCAGGGAGAGTTCAGGTTCATTGCTGGGCAAGAACAATTGAGAGAATCAATCAGGTGATGACCCAAATAGATATAAAAGCAGGCTTATAGCAAATACTAGGGATCCAGTGCACAAAAATTTGTGCACTCAGGGGGGTCCCTCAACCTGGCCTGTGCCCTCTCAAAGTCTGGGATCCCTCGGGGGATGTCCACCTGCTGGCATGCCTGGCCAGCCTGAGTGAGGGGCTGATGGCTGTTTGCAGGCTGGCCAAGCTCCCCAGTGAAGACCCTCACTCCATGGGGGTGTGGCCAGCCTGGGTGAGGAGCTGAGGGCTGTTTTCAGGCTGCCCACAGCCCCTTCAGAGTTCAGGTCTCTACTGGGATGGCTGGCCAGCCTGGGTGAGAAGCTGAGGACTGTTTGCAGACTGGCCACAGCTCCCATTGACCCAAGGTCCTAGCGAGGCTGGCTGGAAGCAGGTTTCTGGGGTTTATTTATCTTCTATAATTGAAATTTTGTTGCCTTGAGCAGAGGCCACAGCCTGCCTAGGCAGGCAATTTCCTCCAATGCCAGCCTCCTGTTTGCTCTAGCTCCGTGGCTGCCAGCCGCCATCTTAGCTGGGTTAATTTGCATATTGTCACTCTGATTGAATGGTGGGCATGGCTTAGGTGTAACAGAGTGGGGGTAATTTGCATATTACTCTTTTATTAGATTAGATATAAGCCTGGACTACAAGGCTTCACCAGGCAGCCCATTGTCAGACCTGCCTTTCTGTGAGGGTAGTCTGAATCTGCTTGTAATAAATTCTCCACACTTTTGCTTAAATCTTCTTGTCTACAGAGCTCATTCTTCAGCGTGGCGACACAACCCCAGGAAAAACCCTCGGCTCACTGGTCCAGTTATCAGCAGGCTGGGAGATCTTTGGACTTGGAATTAGACTTGTCTGCTATAGTGGGATTGGTGTTGGAGGTTCAACCTCAGCTGCTGCTGATGGGAAGCAGGTGGAACATGGGTTCCAGCAAGTAAAGTGCTATTAAGCAACTGGTGGGAGGTCAGGCAAGCAGGTGGCCTCAGAGAAGTATAAATAGGTGGCAGATGGAACACAGCTACAAGCTGCAAAATTCAGAGATGCAGGCAGGCAGGCCATGTTAGCAGCATCTGTCAGTGTGTAACAGTAGCCTATTCAGGTACTGGGTCTAGGTCAGAATTAAGACTCCTTACCTTTGTAGAGTCCACAAGAGCAAAATTGCACCCCAGGCCTAAAATGACTGAGCAGAATGCTATCTAGATCTATTGAAGTTGCATATGAAAAAAAAGGGTGAGGATAACTAAGAATTGATAACTTGGGGGGAGGGCCTAGCAAAGGGCTGTCCAATGTAGGCATTCACTATTGTTATTTTCCTGTCGGCTTCCTTAGCTCAGTGTTAGCATGCAAGATTAAAGGCCAAGCAAAAGTTACCCAGTCCAGGTGGCTCAGTGATTGAGTATCAATCCATGAACCAAGAGGTCACTAGTCCTTGTCAGAACACATGCCTGGGTTGTGGGCTTGATTCCTGGTAGGGGGCGTGCAGGGGGCAGCCGATTGATGATGTTTCTCTCATCAATGTTTCTAGCTCTCTATCCTTCTCCTTTCCTCTAAAAATTAATAAAAACATATTTTTTAAGAGCCAAGCAAAATTTTATAATGAAGAGCATCTCTTTTTAATAGAATGTATTCTTGAGGCCAAGTAATTCAGCTACCAGAGAGTCCCTAATGAAATACATTCATACCAGGGTCAGAGGAAAGAGCCTTGATGAGGGGACAAATGAGGGAAGTGGACTCCTTGGATCTGGTGCTGAGCACAGGCTGGTATGTGCTTTGTGAGAGGCTCGTAACGTTGTAAAGCCACTGTAATCTGGACTGTGATGTGACCTCTTTGTATGCAACAGGCTAGAGAGACCTGCAATGTTCAACACACACACACACACACTTGCATTACTTGCATTTTTATTTCTGTCATCTTGACGATGATACTATTTATTGTGTGTATCCTGATTTGTTTCCTTCTAGTTATGGTGTATGCATTTTTCTATCTATATAACCAGTTTTTCCATTTATCAAGGCACTTTATTTTTTTCCAGTTTTATTCAGGAATAATTGGCATACACCACTGTATAAGTTTAAGGCAGACAGCATGATGGTTTGATTTGCATACATTGTGAAATAATTATCACACTGGGCTCAGCTAACATCCATCTAAGATGTGACAAACAAAATTCAAATCTCTAATGGAGCAACTTGAGCTAGTTTTCTCTTCAAAGTCAAAACCACAATTCTTACATTCATTCTATTGTGCTTTTTGTGTGTGTAAGGTTTCTTATACTGTTTCTTAAATTAGATATTGGATCTTGTGTTTGCACCTGATTTCATCATTTACCCAGTTTTATATACGAGCATAACTTATTAATTTATTTCCTGAAAGGAACTATTTTTTAAAATTAGAAAGTCTACAATGCTTTACGGTTCATTTAAAAATCAACTCTAAGAATTCTGTATTTTTAAAAATTACATTACTGGCAAATTACTTGCAGATTTCAGGTATCTAAATAGTGACATGCTGTCAATAAAGAGGTATTATGCAAATTGACCATCACTCAAACACACAAGATAGCTTCCCCCATGTGGTCAAAGATGGCTGCCACAAGATGATGAGCAGAGGAGGGCAGTTAGGGGTGACCAGGCCAGCAGGGGAGGGCAGTTAGGGGCAATCTGGCTGGCAAGGGAGCAGTTAGGCATCAAACAGACTGGCAGGGGAGTGGTTAGGGGTGATCAGACTGGCAGGCAGAAGCGGTTAGGGGCAATCAGGCAGGCAAGCAGGTGAGTGGTTGAGAGCCAGCAGTCCTGGATTGTGAGAGGGATGTCCCAGATTGGAGAGGATGCAGGCTAGGTTGAGGGATACACCCCCCAACCCCAATAACTAAAAGAAAACAAATTTCGTGCACCAGGCCTCTAGTTTTTACTAAGGCTAAAATGTTCCTGAGTGAGACCTGTGTGTAGTCAGAGGTGGGCTGACTTCCAAGACACATCTGTAAGGGTGGAGATTATTTTTCTTTTAATTTGAGGTCACTTTGTTTGGCTCGTGCTATCCCCATAGCCCAGTCATGGTTTCACTCACAGTGACCTAATGCATAGAGTAGGGGTCTGGCAGAGGGAGAGCAGAGGTGAGCAAATCTCAGAGGAACTGAAGGTTTCCCTGCGCTGGTTAAATATGCCATGCTCTCTAAGGGCAGCACGCAGTGGGACCTGCCAGAAAGTCCCGCTCTCTCCCCCACAAATTCTCAGTTATTCTGAGCTCCTGGAGGAGGCAGAGACTTCCCCACCTCTCTCTCTCTTATTACTGCCCACGTGTGTGTGTGTGAATTGTGTGACTGTGTGTGTAAGCATGTATGAATGTGTGTGTGAATATGGATGTTACTGTGTGTGACTGAATGTCACTGTGTGTTTAAGCCTGTGTAATAGTGAGGGTGTGTGGGCATGTGAATGTCAATGTGTATGATTGTTATAGGTGTGCATGATGTTATAGGTGTGTATGAATGTGTGTGAATGTATGAATTGTGTGACTGAATGTGTGAACATGTATGTAAGCATGTATGAAGGTGTGTGTGTGGCTGTGTGACTATCAATGTATATGAATGATTGTGAATGGGTGTGTATAAATGTGCATGTGTACGTCTGTGTGCATACCCTGGGAAGGGAGTTCTTTCATTAAAACCTCAAGGCCTCAAATGTAGACCTTTGGTCTCCTCTTCAGATGAAGTTAAAGTCACAGCCAGACATGGACGCCTTGAACCACATATCATCCACTTCTAACATGTGTCCCATAGTAAACATCACCAACAAAACCCTGTGAGTCACTACTTTAGAAATTAAATTTTACAATTTTCTGTGGTGGCAAAATCATCATATGGAATCAATTATTTGGGGTTAAAATCTTTATTAATGTACACATTAAAATAGGCCCCCTATTTTAAGCCATTGGCACTTTTCAGCTGTCTCCTCCAAGGGCAGCTCAGTGGCCTGGCTGTGCATCAGGTGGGCTGCTGGGCTAACCTGCTGTGCGCCTATCTGCACATGCACACGATGGCGACCCCCACGCAGCATCCCTGCTTCTCTTAAAAGGCCTGTGGGGTAGAAAAGAGGGAACCAAGGCTTGCCCAGGGTTTCTCAACAGACCTCGCACCCCAGGCTCTTGTCATTACTGTGTGTCCAGAGGCCTCCTGGGAGTGGGAATTCAGGTAGCCTGAGCATGTCCCACCATGGTTCTGTTTGAAGGCCTGGCCTTTTTTTTCCTTTCTCTTTTTTGGACAGTTTAATCACAGTAAAATTTACCATTTCCACTGTTTTCCAGTGCACAGTGCACTGGTGTTAAGGACATTCATACTGTTGTGCGGCCCACACCGCCATCATCTCCATCACTTTTCCCGTCTTCTCCAACCACAACTCTGTCCCCAGTAAACAATAACTCTGCA
Organism: Murina feae; assembly: GCA_004026665.1. Classification (NCBI taxonomy): domain Eukaryota; kingdom Metazoa; phylum Chordata; class Mammalia; order Chiroptera; family Vespertilionidae; genus Murina; species Murina feae. The sequence goes on along the minus strand of PVJC01008125.1, from coordinate 10,855 downwards.
TCCCATCCCCACCACCACTGGTACCTCCATCTTGCCTTCCATCCTTGACTCTGATGGCACTAGGGACCTCATGTGAGTGGAATCACACAGTAGTTGTCTTCTTTTGACTGACTTTTGCACTGAACATAATGTCTTCAAGGTCCATCCACGTTGTAGCTTGTGTCACAATGTTCTTCCTCTTTTTTTTGTACTTGAATCTATTGGGTTGACATTGGTTAATAAAGTCATGTAGGCTTCAGGGGTACAGGTCTGTAACACATCATTTGTATATTGTATTGTGTGTTCACCACCCCCAGTCAAGTCTCCTTCTACCACCATTTGACCCCCTTTACCCTTTTCCACCTTCCCCACCACCTTTCCCTGTGGTAATCACAATAGTGATGTCTGTGTCTATAAGTTGTTGTTTTTCTTTGTTTAATCCCTTCACCTTTTTCACCCAACCCCACAACCCCTTCCCCCTCCCACAATTGTCAGTCTGTTCTCTTTCTGTGAGTCTGTTTCTATTTTCTTTGTTTATTTTACTCATTAGATTCCACAGGTATGTGAAGTCGTATGGTATTAGTATTTCTCTGACTGGCTTATTTCACTTACCATAAGGCTCTCCAGGTCCATCCACGCCATCACAAATGGTAAGATTCCCTTCTTTTTCACAGCCAAGTAGTATTCCATTGTGTCAATATACCAAAGCATTTTTATCCACTCATCTTCTGATGGGCATATAGGCTGCTTCCAAATCTTGGTGTTGTAAATAACACTAAAGAACATAGGAGTGCATATATTCTTTCAAATCAATGTCTCTGATTTCTTGGGATGCATTCCCAGAAGTGGAATCCCTGTGTTACATGGAAGTTTCATTTTTAATTTTTTGAGGTAACTCCTTACTACTTTCCACAGTGGCTGCACAAAATGCATTCCCCCCCGCCCAGAGGTTCACCTTTCTGCACATAATGGTGACTTCTCACGCAGATTCCTTGTTTCTCTTAACAGGCCTGTGGGGCAGACAGGAGGGAACCAAGGCTTGCCCAGGGTTTCTCAATGGATCTCTGTGTGTCCAGAGGCCTCCTGGGAGTGGGAATTCAGGTAGCCTGAGCACATCCCACCATGGTTCTGTTTGAAGGCCTGGCCTTTTTTTTCTTTCTCTTTTTTGGACAGTTTTATCACAGTAAAATTTACCATTTCCACTGTTTTCCAGTGCACAGTGCGCTGGTGTTAAGGACTTTCATACTGTTGTGTGGCCCACACCGCCATCATCTCCATCACTTTTCCCATCTTCTCCAACCACAACTCTGTCCCCAGTAAACAATAACTCTGCATCCCACCCCCACCACCACTGGTACCTCCATCTTGCCTTCCATCTCTGACTCTGATGGCACTAGGGACCTCATGTGAGTAGAATCATACAGTAGTTGTCTTCGTTTGACTGGCTTTTGCACTGAATGTCTTCAAGGTCCATCCACATTGTAGCTTGTGTCACAATGTTCTTTCTGGCTTTTTTAAATGGAATCTATTGGGTTGACATTGGTTAATAACGTTATATAGGCTTCAGGGGTACAGGTCTATAACACATCATTTGTATATTGTATTGTGTATTCACCACTCCCAGTCAAGTCTCCTCTATCCCCATTTGACCCCCTTTACCCTCTTGCACCTCCCTTACCTCCTTTCCTTCTGGTAATCACTATAGTGATGTCTGTGTCTATGAGTTGTTGTTTTTCTTTGCTTAATTTCTTCACCTTTTTCACTCAGCCTCACAACCCCTTCACCTCTGACAACTGTCAGTCTGTTCTCTTTTTATGAGTCTGTTTCTATTTTCTTTGTTTATTTTACTCATTAGATTCCATAGGTATGTGAAGTCATATGGTATTGGTATTTCTCTGACTGGCATATTTCACTTACCATAAGGCTCTCCAGGTCCATCCACGCCATCACAAATAGTAAGATTCCCTCCTTTTTCACAGCCAAGTAGTATTCCATTGTGTCAATGTATCAAAGCATTTCCATCCACTCATCTTTTGATGGGCACATGGGCTGCTTCCAAATCTTGGTGTTGTAAATAACACTGTACTGAACATAGGAGTGCATATATTCTTTCAAATCAATGTCTCTGATTTCTTGGGATACATTCCCAGAAGTGGAATCACTGTGGCATAAAGGAAATTCCATTTTTAATTGTTTTAGTAACTCTCTACTGATTTCCACAGTGGCTACACCAAATGCATTCCTAGTAGTAATGCACAAGGGTTCTCATTTCTCCATATCTTCACCAGCACTGCTGTTTGTCGATTTATTGATAATAGACTTCTGATAGGTGTGAAGTGATAACTAAGTGGTTTTCATTTGTATTTCTCTAATGATTAGAGATGTTGAGCATCTTTTCATATATATATTGGCCATCTGTATGTTCTCTTTGTAGAGTATTTATTTAGGTCCTTTACTCATTTTTTTAATTGGACTGTTTGTAGTTTTAGTGTTGAGTTTTATAAGGTCTTTATAAGTTTTGGATATTAAGTGCTTATCAGATCTACAGGTGAATATGTTCTCCCATTCTGTGGGTTGTCTTTTCATTTTGTTTATTGTTTCCTTTGTTGCACAAAACCTTTTTAGTTTGATCTTCCATTTGTTTACTTTTTCTTTTGTTTCCCTTGCTCAAGGTGATATATAAAAAAAAATATTGTTATGAGAAATGTCCAAGATTTTACTGCCTATATTTTCTTCTAGAATTTTTATGGTTTTGAGTCTAATATTTAAGTATTTAATCCATCCTGAATTTATTCTTGTGTATGGTGTAAGAAGGTGGTCTAGTTTCTTTTTTTTTTTCATGAATCTGTCCAATATTCCCAATGCAATTTATTGAATAGAGTATCTTTACCCCATTGTATGTTCTTGCCTCCATTATCAAATATTAATTTATCATAAATGCATGGGCTTATTTCTGGTCTTTTTATTCTGTTCCATTGATATACATGTTTGTTTCTATGCCAGTACCATGCTGTTTTTATTACTATGGCCTGGTAGTATAGTTTGATATCAGGTAGCATGATGCCTCCAACTTTGTTCTTCTTTCTCAAGATTGCTGTGGTGATTTGGTGCTTTTTTGTGGTTCCATATTAATTTTGGGAATATTTATTGTACTTCTGTGAAATATGCCATTGGTATCTTGATAGGAATTGCACTGAATCTATAGATTGCTTGGGTAATATGGACATTTTAATGATGTTAATTCTTCCTATTCATGAACACGATATATACTTTCACTTATTGGTATCTTCTTCAAATTTTGTTGTTGTTAATGCTCACCTGAGGAAATTATTTCCATTGCTTTTTTAGAGAGTGTGGAAGGGAGGCCAGGAAGGGTAGAGAGAGATAGAGACACAGATGTGAGAGACACACCCCCATCGGTTGCCTCCTGCATGCACCCTGACCCGGGCTAAAGATCGAAGCTGCAACCCAGGTTGGCACTCTAACTACTGACCCATACCGGCCAGGGCTTCAATTTCTTTATTCTGTGTCTTATAATTTTCCAAGTATAGATTTTTTATATCCTTGGTAACATTTCTTTTTAGGTATTTTTTATGTAATTGTAAATGAAATTGTTTTATTAGTTTCCCTTTTGGTATTTCATTATTTGTGTTTCAAAATGCACTGATTGCTGGATATTTATTTTGTATCCTGCTACTGTACTGAATTCATTTACCAGTTCTAGTAGTGTTTTGGTGGAATCTTTTGGGCTTTCTATATATAGTGTTATGTCATCTGTAATGATAGTTTTACTTCTTACTTTCCAGTTTGAATTATTTTTCTTCCTTTTTTCTCTAATTGCTGTGACTACGACTTTCACTACTATAAGAGTGTAAAAGCAGACATTCCTGTCTTGCTCTCGATCTTAAGGGAAACGTTTTAGTTTTTGTCCATTGAGTACAATGTTGGCTGTAGATTTGTCATGCACAGGAGGTGTGATCTCTCTATTCCAACTTTGCTGAGAGTTTGTATCATAAATGGGTGCTGGATTTTATCAAATACTTTTTCTGCATCTATTGATATGAACACTTAATTTTTATTCTTTACTTTGGTTATATGCTGTATCACATTTATTGATTTTTTTGATATTGTACCAGCCTTTCATCCCTGGAATAAATCTCACTTAATCATGGTGTATGATCTTTTTAATGTATTGCTGGATCCAGTTTGCTAATATTTTGTTGAGGATTTTAGCATTTATGCTCATCAGGGATATTGACCTGTAACTTTTTTTGTAGTTTCTATATCTGGTTTTGGAATTAAGATAATGGTGGCCTCATAAAGTGAGCTTGAGAACCTTCCCTTGTCTTGATTTTTTGTAATAGTTTGAGAAGAACAGGAATTAATTTTTCTTTGAATGTTTGGTAGAATTCACCTGTGAAGCCATCCAGTCCAACACTTTTGGGAGGTGTTGTTGTTGTTAATCCTCACTTGAGGATATTTTTCCCATTGATTTTTTTTTAATAGAGAGTGCAAAGGAGGGAGGGGGAAGACAGAGAAAGAGACAGCAAGAGATGGAGAGGGGGAGAGAGAGAAACATTGATGTGAAAGAGACACATACATTGATTGCCTCCTGCAGGCGCCTTTTGTGGGTGAAACCTGCAACCCATGTTAAGTTCTCTTGACTGGGAATCTAACTGGCAACGCTTACGTGTGCAGGCTGACACTCTAACCATTGAACACACTGGCCAGGGCCATTGGGAGGTTTTTTATTACTACTCCAATTTCATTAGTTGTAATCAGTCTATTCAGATTTTCTGCTTCCTGATTGAATTTTGGAAGTATATATTTCTAGGAATTTATCCATTTTGTTCAGATTGTCCAATTTGTTGACATAGTGGTCTGTAATGTTTTCTTCTCCTTTGCATTTCTGTGGAGTCAGTTGTTACTTCTCCTCTTTCAGTTCTGATTTTATTTATTTGGGTTCTCTCTCTTTTTTTCTTGAGGAGCCTGAATAAAGATTTGTCAATCTTGTTTATCTTTTCAAAGAACCAGCTTCATTGATAGCTCTCTATTTCTCTTTCTCTCTCCTTTTCCTTTCTTTCTTTCTTTTTCTTGTTCTTTTTTTTTTTTTTTTTTTTTTGGCTAATTCTCATCTGAGGATATTTTTTCCATTGACTTTTTAGAAAAAGTGAAAGTGAGATAAAGAGGGGAGGAGGAGAAGGTAGAGAAAGAGAGAGAAACATTGATGTGAGAGAGACACAGCTATCAGTCGCCTCCTGTATACATTTCAAGCAGGGTTGAGATCAAACCTGCAACCCAGGTACATGCGCTTGACCAAGAATTCAATCAATAACCTTTGGTGCACAAGCCAATGCTGTAATCCACTGAGTGACACCAGCCAGGGCTTCAATGATCTGTTGTAAACTTTTTCATACTCTATTTTATTTACTTCTGCTCTGGCCTTCATTATTTCCTTTCTTCTACTCACTTTGATCTTTGTTTTTCTTTTTCTAGTTCCTTTCAATATAACATTACATTATTTATTTGAAAATTTTCTTATTTCTTTATAATGTTATGAATTTCCCTCTTATGGCTACTATTGCTGTGTCCCATAAATTTTGGGTTGTTGTGTTCTCATTTTCATTTGTTACAAGGTATCATACGATTTTTTCCCCTTGATCTCATTATTAATTCATTCCCTGTTTAGTAGCATGGTATTTTGTCTCCATGTCTGTGTGTTTCACAGTTTTTTTTGTTGTTTTAATCCTATACATGATAATTCTTATTGTGGAAAAATGTATATAAGATTTACAATTTTAACCACATTTAAGTATGCAGTTCAGTAGCAATACTATATTGACATTGTGCAACTATCACCACCATCCATCTTTAGACCTTTTATTTTTGCTTATTTCATTCTTCATTTTTATTGAATTTATTGGGGGTGGTGATGGTTTATGAAATTATGTTTCAGGTACAGTTCTATAATACATCATCTATATATATATATATATAGATATATATATATATATATATATATATCTATATATATATATATATATCAGGTTTTTTTGTCATTGATTTCTAGTTTTATGCCATTATGGTCAGAGAAGATTCTTGATATGATTTCAATCTTTTAAATTTACTGAGACTTGTTTTGTGTCCTAACATGTGGTATATCCTAGAAAATGTTTCATGTGCACTTGAAAAGAATGTATATTCTGCTGCTTTGGGTGAAATGCTCTGAAGGTATCAATAAAATCCATCTGGTCTAGTGTGTCATTTAAGGCCACTGTTTCCTTTTTTATTTTCTGTCTGGAAGAGCTATCCACCGATGTTCATGGGATATTAAATCCACTCCTATGCCAATATTACTGACAATCTCTCCCTTTACATCCATCCAGATTTGCTTTATATATTTAATTGCTCCTGTGTTGGGTGCATAAATGTTTACAATGGTTATTTCCTCTTGTTGGATTGCAGCCTTTATTATTATGTAGTTCCTTCTTTGTCTTTTAAACAGCATTTGTTTTAAAGTCTATTTTTTTCAGATATAGGTATTGTTATCTTAGCTTTTTTTCATTCTCATTTGCATGAAATATCTTTTTCTATTCCTTTACTTTTAGTCTGTATATCTTTCATTCAGAAGGTCTCTTTGTTGACAGTCTATAAATGGGTCTTGATTTTTATCCATTCAACTCCCTTGTCTTTTAATTGGGACATTGAAGCCATTTACATTTAAAGTGATTATTGATAAGTACATATATATTACCATTTTATTCTTTTAACTATGTTCCTCTTCCCGCCCCCTTCTTGGCCCTTTAATATTTATGGTAATACTGGTTTGGTGGTAATGAACTTCTTTAGCTTTTTCTTGTCTAGGAAGCCTTTTATTTCTCCAATTTTATATGATAGCCTTACTGGGTAGAGTAGTCTTGGTTGTAAGTCCTTGTTTTTCATCACTTTTAATATTTCATGCCAATCCCTTGTGGCCTAAAATGATTCTGTTGAGAAATGAGCTGACAGTCATAGGAAGCTTCCTTGTAGGTAAGTAACTGCCTTTCTCTTGCTGCTTTTAAGATTCTCTTTGTCTTTAACTTCTGCCATTTTAATTATGAAGTGTCCTGGTGTGGGCCTTTTTGGGTCCATCTTGATGGGGACTCTGCACTTCCTGGACTTGTGTCTCTTTTTCCTTTACCAGGGAAGTTTTCCATCATTATTTCTTTTAATAGGTTCTTGTTCCCTTGCTCTTTATTTTCTCCTTCTTTCACTCCAATGATGCAGTTATTTTTATGCTTCATATTGTCCAAAGGTACTTTAAACTGTCCTTTTTAAAAAATGTGTTTTATTTTAGAGAGGAAGGGTGAGGGGAGAGAGATAGAAACATTAATGACGAGAGAGACATCAATTGGCTGCTTCCTACTGGGGATCGTGCCAACAACCTGGGCATGTACTCTAACCAGGAGTAGAACTGTGACTTCCTGGTTCATGGGTCACTGCGCCACCCCAGCCAGGCTCTCCTTTTTTAAAATTATTTTTCCTTTTTGCTGCTCTGATTAGTTGTCTTCTGCTACCTTGTCTTCCAAATCTTTGATTCAGTCCTCTGCTTCATTCAACCAACTTTTTATTTCTCTGAGTGTATTCTTTATTTCAGATTTTATATTAATTTTTAACTGCTTCTTTCTTATGGCTTATATGTTATTTTCCATGCTTACTATCTCTAATTTCATCCGTTCTTCTCTTATTTCATCCGTTCTCTCTTATTTCATCCGTTCTTCCCCTAAGTTCCTTTAGCATCCTTATAACTGTTTTTCTTTAACTCTATATCTGGTAGATTGCTTGCCTCCACTTCACTTTTTTTTTCTGGAGGTGTCTTCTCTTTTTTAATTTGGGGTACGTTTCCTTTTGTCTCATATGGCTGCTTCTCCATGTTTGTTTCTATGTATTTGGTGCTCAGTCTTGGTGGTGTGACTTTATATAGTAGTATCCTGTGGTACCCAGTGGCTCCGTCTTCTTGATCACCAGAACTGAGTGTTCCAGAAATGTCCTTAGTGTTGTAGCTGAGTCGTGATTGCTCTTGGTTTGTTCATATGTGGGGTCGACCCACAGCATGACTAACTCTGAGGATCAACCATGACCACAGTTTATGAGCTGCTGTGTAGGTGCTGACCACATTGAGCAGAATTTGTCTCATCAGGTTCTGGTGCCTACAGAGATTTCCCTTTGGATATGCTGCTTATAAAGCTAACTGGATCCTGCTCTGATGTCATCTGAAGCTGGCCATTGAGTGCATTGGTCCTGGGGCCTCCTGGGAGGGACTCTGGTGCCAACCAATGTCAGATGCTTCCTATGACTGGCCCTGGGCAACCTCTTTGGCGTTACATAGCAATTCACAGTTTGTGGCTACCTCTGCTAGGCCTGAATGAACACAAGAAGATCTAATACAAGGCTGGCTTTTCCCAGCACTGGGCCTAGAGGCAGTTCAGCAAAGCTCCCAAGGCACCCCAAGATCTGCCTCCACCCGCTGGCTGCCTGTTAGGCTCAGTCGCCGAAAGAGCCTCTGGAGGTACTCAAGTTGCACGAGGCAGGTTCTCTGTGAGTCCCCAAGTAGGGGCAAGTGGTATTCACCAGATTGACACTGGTTCAAACTCAATGTCAGTGCTGGGCCTGAGGCCACTCAGCAAATGTCCCACAGTATACCAGGTGGGTGCTCACACACCTTTGAGCAGTGTACGAAAGACCCAGACCTGGATTTCATTGTAAGAGTGGAATTTAAAAGTCACAACAGGTTGCTTCCCATGAGTTAAGATGTCTGGAATGAGATCAGCCATGTGAGCTTAAGGGCTTTGCAGAGTGTCCGTGAGTTCCCAGAGGCCAGGAAGCTGCTTCCCGTTGTGGGCGATTCATGGGTCCCCTGGAATGTGGTCGGGGAGGGAGAGCATGGCAGGGTCATGCAGCTGTGATCCTATTACTGTGTCATGAAAAGTATAGTCCCTTCATGCGTGGCTGATACTAGCAGATGCCTCCCTCCATGTCTGTTGTAAGTTAACTGCAGTTCTGTTCAGACGTCCACCCAGATGCATGTTTACTGGCTTCCTGGCCAACACCGTGCCAGCCTTCTGTCCTCAAGGCTGGGTAAGCCAGGCTGGCAGGAGTGCAGGGAAAGGTAGGTGAAAGTCACTTGTCCCTTGGGAGGGTTGAAAATCGTATTAGAACCATTAAGGCTTAAAAATATTTTTTTCCTGTGTTCACTAGAATTAAACAGCCAAAGTGATGCTTAGCTCGCTCTCAAGGAAGCATTGTTCTGCCTTGCACCAGTGCCAGATGTGGCCACAACAGTGACAGAGGCGAATGGAAGAAGAAGACAGGACGTTCTTCTCCCAGCAGGGTAACACCATCACAGGCGTGATTCTGTCTGGACAGCTGACTACTGCTGGAGCCCTTCAGACTTTTAGACATGATCTGATTTACATTTTTTAAAGATCACTCTCTCTGATTTGTCATTTCATGTTTATTATTTTTAAATTTCATTTTTAATAATTAATTTTTTTCCAATTAGAGTTGACATTCAATATTAGTTTCAGGCATACAGCATAGACATATATAGAACTTACAAAGTGATCCCCCAGAATAGTCTAGTATGGGGTTTCTTTTAAGAGAGTATTAATCCTATTCATGAGAGCTCCACCTTCATGATCCAATCATCCTCAAAGGTCGCCACCTTTTATTTATTTTTAATTGAATTTATTGGGCTGACATTGGTTAATAAAATTATATAGGTTTCAGGTATACACTTCTGTAATGCATCATCTGTATACTGTATTGTGTGTTCACCACCCCAAGTCAAGGCTCCTTCCGTCACCATTTATCCCCCCTATACCCTCTCCTGCGTTCCCCCACCCCATCCCCTGTGGGGATCACTTTGTGATTTGACATTTGAAATGATATTTGAGATGTGCCTTGAGAGCACAGGTAGGATTTAGACAGATGAAGAAGGTGAGAATGTGCTTCAGGTATAGAGAGTGGGCATGTGGCCTGGAAGCAGGAGAGATGAAGACCGGAAAGACCAGAGCACATGCCCCTCAGATGCCTGTCAGTGAGGGGACAGGAGAGGGAAAGAGAAGACCCCCCATGGAGGGGGCAAGGTTGAGGAGAAAAGGAACCAACCACAGAGTGGTCAAAACAAGGGAGATAGTGGGCCCTCCATGGGAAGGCAGGGAGAACAGGGGACCGTGTGAAGGGGCAAGGCTGGAGGAACAGGGAACTCTTCATGGGGGTACAGGGAATCCTCCATAAGAGGGAAATGTCCCCTGTCATTCCCCCTCCTCCCCTCCTGTCTTCCCTGCTCTTCCCCCTCCATGGAGGGTCCCCAGTTCACCACCTGGCCACCTCCATGGAGAGCCCCCTGTTCCTCTGCTGTATACCATCCATTAACCATCCCTTCTCTCCCTGCCCTGTACCTTCCATGGAGGGTCCCCATCCCCCCTGCTCTATACACTCAATAGAAGGTTCCCCGTTCCCACTGCCCTATATCCTCAATGGAAGGTCCCCATCCCCCCTGCCCTGTACCCTCCATGGAGGGTCCCTATCTCCCCTGCCTTGTACCCTCAAAAAAAGTTCTCCAACCCCCCTGCCCTGTACACTCAATGGAAGGTCCCTGTCCCCCCTGCCCTGTACCCTCTCCATGGAGGGTCTCTATCTCCCCTGCTCTGTAACCTCCATGGAGGGTCCCCATCCCTCCTGGCCTGTACACTCAATGGAAGGTCCCCATGTTCCCTGCCCTGTACTCTCAATGGAAAGTCCCTGTCCCCCCATGCCTTGTAACCTCCATGGAGGGTCCCCATCCTCTCTACCCTGTACCCTCAATGAAAGGTCCCCATCCCCCCTGCCCTGT
>PVJC01008124.1:0-50364 GCA_004026665.1 Murina feae | reverse complement strand
GCTTCCCAGGTCCCTTCCGGGGATCAGGGAGCAGGAAAAGGCTGGCCTGACCACAAGGCGGGGTTTTCCCTGCTTTCTGGTGGCTGGAGGAAGATGGGCAGTAGGCAAGCTTGGGAGGCAGGCAGCACCCAGCCCTGGTCACAGCTCAAAAAAGAGAACAACATGCAGGAGAGGGCAAGAGTCTGAGAGATCAACATAGAGGGGGTGCCTGCTCCAAGCCTCCACGGTGTGCCTGGAGGCAGGCCCCCGGCAGGTAGACACACACAGGAGGACTGCTCTGAGCCTCAGATGTGACTGGGGGCAGGTCACCAGTGGTGACATACACACATACACACACACACACAAAAGGCGCCTGGCAGACTGGGGCCATCATAGGACATCCACTGAGGGGTCCCAGACTGTGAGAGGGTACAGGCCGGGCTGAGGGACTCCCTCCACCCCGAGTGCACACATTTTTGTGCACCGGGCCCCTAGTTTAAGTACAATTGAAAATTGGTTGGAAGTACTTTTAGATGTCTGTTTTCCATAGTAGACTATGAACACTCTGAAGTCAGTGATTGTATATTGGAAACTGTCAATTTTCCACATAATATCTGTCCTTTTTTTTCTTACTAACAGAATTCCAATTTATTTTGTGAAAAAATGCATGCCAGCTAAAAATATAGTGCCCTCCTCCTTTTCAGCTAGAAGTAGACATTTGACACAGTTCTGGCCAATGGGATGCAAGTAACATTTGTTGGGTGTGATTTCTGAAAAGGTTCTTTATTAGAGGCTGACCTTTTGCTCTTTGTCCTTTTTCGTGCCTGGAATGTGGACATGACATCTAGAGCTCTAGCATCGCGCTGCATTTATAAATAGGAGAATATAGTTTGTCATTCCCATAGGCATGAAATAAACTACTGTTCTGTAGTGTTTTCATGTCAATCAGATCATACATTCATACCTGAACCAAGATACGATGTCTATACATCAGAAGATGATTCATATAACCCAAAATTCCTGGAACAATAACTACCTGGGGCAGTGGTTCTCAACCTGTGGGTCCCGACCCCTGTGGGGTTTGAACGACCCTTTCACAGGGGTCGCCTAAATACATCCTGCATATTGGATATTTACATTACGATTCAGAACAGTAGCAAAATTACAGTTATGAAGTAGCAACGAAAATAATTTTATGGTTGGGTCACAACGTGAGAAACTGTATTAAAGGGTCGCAGCATCAGGAAGGTTGAGAACCACTGCCCTAGGGAAATGCAACTCGTTTAATTGGCTTAGTCTAAGCAACACGTATCCCTGGACCGGAAACTAATTTATTCCGAACTACTTGGCTGAGAGATACAGTGAGGAAGCACTAAAATGGATATTAAGAAGTCATTTACAATATGGAACCTATAGGCTATTTTCAGTTACCCAATGTGTATATAAACAAATCCCTTCCCTTACTTAAATTAAATGCCGTATAAAATAAATTCATTCTATAGGAAGATGTCTAACCTTTCCTTCATCAAACGTTTTTCACATCAGCCTTTAAGAACACTCTTAGGCATCACGTTTCCCATAATGCTTTCCCTGATTTCCTTTTCCCTCGTGCCAGATTATCTGCCCTCCTGTGTGCTTCTCACTCATTTCTTGCCTACTTTTATCATTTTATTTGTGTCACCTGATGGCAATTATCATGTTATTTGTCTGATTACCCCAAATAAAAAAATCTATCTTATCATTGCTAGACCATATTTATGTACATTAGCTATTAATGTAATTAGCTATTAGACATATATTCTATCAATATTTGTTGAACTGTAAAGTGATCCTACCAGATCTATTTTAGTTCATGTTTTTTTGAGCCTATATATTATTGGAATATCAAGAAAAGGAGTGAAGACTAACCATAGCTATATAAATTAATGTCTCAAAAAGGTTTTTCTCCTATAACATTTAATAATTAGAAGTATAACCATCAGAATGACCATATAATGCCTAAAGAAAACTAAAATATAAAAATAATTTAAAAATAGTAATGGACAAGTTTTAGGTTAGAAAGTTCCAAATACTAAAATAGCTGTTTGCTCAAGTGTGCATGTGCACCTCTCTCCCTCCCCTCTCTCCCCCTTCCTCTCTCTCCCTCTCTCCCTCCCCTCTCTCCCCCCTCCTCTCTCTCTCTCTCTCTCTCTCTCTCTCTCTCTCTCTCTCTCTCTCTCTCATACACACAGCAAGCACCCATACTCATTGAAATGTCAGCATTTAAGCGTTTATTTCCTTAGAATGATCAGTTAGGTTGTGAAGATGCTACACAAATATGATGATGAGAAGCAGTAGCAGCATAGCAAGCTTAACTGCACTTATTTTAAATGTTTTCACATTCTGCCACTTATGTTTTAAAAAATAATTCCCATAATTATTTTATGAAAAGTAAGAAAGGAGTAATTATGTCATGGCAACATATCATTCTAAAGATTTTTAAATAAAAAAAAGGACAAACATTAGAAAATAAAAAGTCTTATTGTTTTCAGGAAAGAAGAGCATTTAATTCCTAATTAGAAGTCATGAATTTAAATGAATGTGGAAATGTTCAGTTTAGAAAGGTAAGAGCATAATGAAGAAAACTCATAGTTAGTGAAAAAAACAAATGTAGGTGAACAGTGCACATCCAGTTGATTTTTAAACAGCAGCAACAGCCATAAACATATTTTTAATATTCTGTCTGTACATCCCTGTGTATAGCTATGAATAATGTCCAGGTTAAAGGAAAATGTTCTCAACTGAAGTGTGCCATTATCCATTCTATCCTTTATCAGCTTCACATGTCTAGTTCTAAGGTAAACATGCAATCGTACACTTAGAAATTTTTATTTCGAATCTTGACAGCGCTTTTCCAAAGGTATAACATCTTAATCAAATTTAAAAATAAAACATCCCAGTGCTGAGCTTAGTTGTAAACCTAAAATTATATAACATACATGTTTTTATGCTTTGTCAATTACATTTGAAATAGGGACTGTTTGTTTCAGCCCTTCTAAAAATGAGACGAGGATGAGAAAACAACCTATTTCCTTATTAGGTTCAGAAGTCAAAGGACTCAGCCAGGAGCCGCAGGCTTCAAGAGCATAGAAGATTAAGACATATATTGGATTCATGATGGAGGGCAGAAAGTTCATTTTCAAAATAAAACAGAATTTTATTCATATTCCTTTTAAAATTCAGATTGCCATTTGCCAGCTGACCTGTGACACGGCAGCAGTGTATTACATTTTCAATGAGCAGTCTGTCTGGAGCTGCTAGTGACAGATACTGCTTCCTGGTTTCAAGGTTTGTATTTTTTTAAGTAAGAAATTGTTGTCAGAATTTTAGATGGTGCAAACAGGGGCAAGGTAACATATTTATTTTTAATAAGGAGGAGATGTAGAATTGTATAGTCATCAGCATTATGCATGGAATAATCCTGTACAAAAAAAAATCGTAACAGCTCAAGTAAAATGTGTATATGGAACCATCAAAGACGGGGATGGCAGCATCTCAATTGAGAAATAAGGGCAGGCCAAAAAAATGAATCTTTATTTAAAAAATAAATACACGTGAATGCCTTCTTAAACAATTTTTGGTAGAGTGGCAAGTCAAGCCAAGCTTTTCTGCAGTCAGGGACTAGATTTATCCAGCTCACCATCTGTCAAAATTGTATTATAGATGACACATATGCATAGATACAAGACCACTGATTTTCATATATATTAAAACCTGAAACTACTCAGGATATGAAAACCTACAAACTGTTAAGCCAAAGGGCTTATAACTAGAACTTTTATTTTTCTCTGAGTTGTTTTAATTCTATTCTATTCCAGACCTGCATTCAGGAGAAATGGACAAATAGTCAATGGAAATACTAGTACATAAACATTTAATTTAATTTTAAGAAAACCAAAAATAAAAACTTTTAGAAAATATAAAAACATGAGAAAGGCTATATAGCCCTCCTGTATTTTTGGAGCTGCTGTTTTGGATGAATGTATCCATATTAAACTGTAGAAAAGTGGTTTTAAGATGAGGATAGTTTTTAAGGTCAAATTAATGAAGATGTTTGTAAAAATAGAAAGCTAACAATAATAATGAGACATGTTACTAGTTGAGTTACCTTGAACCAGAACAAAGATGCCCATATTTTACCTCTGAGAATAGCTTTGTGATAAGAGATATGTGTGTGTGTGTGTGTGTGTGTGTGTGTTTTAACCTCTCAGATGAGAAACAGAAAACAAACAACAGCAGTTTTGACTGCTTGATTTGGCACCATACTTTTTAAGTGCAATCAGAGAGAGGGAGAGAAAATCCTTAACCTCATATTTACTTTGAATAGATCATGTTTATACATTTTCTCAGATAGCAACAAGAATATGTTTACCTGGTAAGAGAATAATATGTTTGCCTGGTGAAAAGTATTGGTTCTAATCTACTTACTGCATTTAAATTAATGATTCGCTTGTAAGTACAGCTCTGAAAGTTTTCTTTTTTCTCTATAAGTGACATTGTGAAATTAAATTCTGACATAATTTTTAAAAACTTACTGAGGTATATGATCATCTTTTCTTATCAGTAATAGCATAAGCTCTTCACATTATGCAGTCTCAATATTAATTTTTTATTGAATAAATATTTTTAAGTAAAAACCCTTGATAACTTATTATTTTTTTTAAAAAAATGACAGTAGAAGTAAATTGAATAAGAATAGACTTTGATTTAATAATAGCTCTTCTAAAGGCAGATCATTACTATTATAATCTAAAATTTGAGAAAGAAAAAGAAAAATGGATATCCTTCTTAGACTACCCAATTGTATCTGCATGCTTAATCACTGTGACTGTGATTCTTGAGGTAACAGAGCCTATCACTTCTTAATGGACAATCTGCAAATAAAAATTTATATCATTCTATTGTCTGTAGTTTTCACATTTATATTAGATAAGCACATTTGTCTTTCCATGAAATGTTAAATATTATTGAATTTAAACATTTGGCTTGTTTGTGTGTGGTTTTGTAGACAATGAAAAAACTGAGGAATTTATTTTATCACAAGCTTTGTTTTATTTTAATGGCTAAATTACATTTTTAAAATGCACACAATTTTCATAATATTGAAAACAAAAGAAAACTCTTTTGATTTACCTAAAAGAAAAGAAGAAAGGAAGGAAGAAAGGAAGGGGGAAAAAAAGAGAATCATTAAACAAATAAATTCTAAATGCAGTAGAACTACTTTGGGATAATAAAATTTACATGTGCCATATGTCAAATCATACACTCCTCTTCCCTCAAAACACAGCTTAAATTCTATTGAGGCCTAAAAATCTTGCTGTTTTGGCTTTGGCTATCCCATAGTCTAGTCTAGTCTGCTTAGACTTCCAGCTATAAAACCAATTTCATTATATAACACTGAAAATGACTGTCAAAATTGATGAAATTATTATCTTTTGAACTATAATGTGCTTGGCATAAGTCACTAGAAGTGTTTTCCGGTAGCTTACACATGCGCCAAACAAAATTTTGAGTTTCTCCCTATTGACTAGCAACAAATTAATTTATTTTAAATAATAAAAAAGTTTCAGCCAGCGACTCAATCGAATGGACCTCAGACAGAAAAGAGGTACCAAATTCAGCAATACAATAGGGTTGAGATTGCTTCCTCACTGAGCTAATTCTCCCAGAATCCACTGTTCATCTCATCACTCCTTATGAAATACAGAATCCTTAATTGGTCTGCGCTTCTCCAACATGTTTTTAATGAAAACGCTGCACATAACTCTTAGTTTGTTGGCTGCCAGAGCCCAATTTACAAAAGTGGGAGTGCGAGATAAGAAAAGAGTACATCTGCAGAGCAGGCTGCGCAATGAATCACACGGTGCCAGAGTTGAGTAGAATATAATTGAGTCCAACATCTCTGAGCACTTTCACCATAATTAATGATAATCTGTAACAGAGGAATCTGAGATTCCAGTTCAGAGAACTGTTTAATTAGGCCAAGTAATGAAAGCAGAAGCAGTACAAGAATATGGCCTGTCTCATGATTAATGATTCATGCTACTGAACACAAAAGTGCCGCACCGTTAGCTCTAACGGATGCGGCATCTCTCTGGCATTTACAAAATAGTGAAATGCATGCATTTTTGTATTTTAAAGATGTAACTGGCAGTATCTTTTTCTGAGCTATTTACATGATAAATATGGTTCCAAAGGTAACTGTCTTCTTTACAGGTTCTTTGCTCTGGGGTAGTTTAAGATGAATATGGTATCTGCCTTGACATCAGTATTAAGGTGAGTGTTCTTCCAAAACAGCATAATTAACACTTTCACTCCCTAAATTAGTAAAACCTTATTTTCAATCGTACTATTTTTTTTGTTTTAAAAACTTGTCTTTTATTGACTTAATTGTGCATTTTAATATTTATAATACACACCTCCCTCATTAATAACATAATAAAGAAAAATGGGTTGAAGATCAAATCAAAGATACAGAAGAAAAAAAACACGTTTGACAATTATTTTTTTAATTTAAATTCTTTATTGTTTAAAGTATTACACGAGTCTCTTTTTGCCCCCATTGACCTTTCTCTGGCCGCTCCCCTCCCCCAGCACATGCCCTCAACCCCCTATCGCCTGTGTCCATTGGCTATGCTGATATGCATGCATACAAGTCCTTTGGTTGATCTCTTATTTTGTAGGGGCCAGAGTGTAAACTGTTCTCTCCATGTACAGCAATTTAATACTGGGATTGTACTGCCTGTATGGGAGTACATGACAAAAGAAAGAATGGATTGCCTGAGGCCTTAACTTTCAAACCAGAAAATTGTGTGGTTTGTATGTCACTGCTTACTCTGTTTTTCAATAAAATAAGGAATAGTATTTATCAGAGAGTCTGCTGAATAATTCTGTACATATGCAATGTCTGTGATAAGGTGACATCCATCAAAATTGTGGCCTATACTGTCATCAACAAAATTTCTCTCTCTCTTTTTTCCCCTTTTATTCCACTTTATTTATTTATTTATTGTTTTAAATATTTTTCAATATTTCAATTACAGTTTACATTCATTATATGTTGCAGGTGTACAAACCATCATTAGACATTCTATAACTTAGTAAATGATCATCCTGATAAATGTCGGACCCATCTGACACCATACATAGTTATTACAATATTACTGATATATTCTCTATGATGTATTTTATATTCTGTAACCACAAATATGTACTTCTTAATCCCTTCACTTTTTTTAAGTTATTGATTTTTAGAGAGAGAGAACATCAATTTGATATTCTGCATATTTATTTATTCATTGATTTCTCCTTGTATGTGCCCTGACCAGGGACAGAACCTGCAAATTGGTGTATTAGGATGACAATGCTCTAACCACTGACCCGCCTGGCCAGGATCCCTTCAAAATATTCTCTCTATCTATGAGACTGTTTCTGTTCTGCTTGTTCATTTACTTCATTTGTAAAATTCAATTGTGGTCAATGTGATAGATAAGTATTTATTGCCTTTTTTAATACTTTTATTTATTTTTTCTTATTCTCAAAGAAGACCCTTTAAAATTTCATGTAATACTGGTTTGGTGGTAATGAACTCCTTTTGCTTTTTCTTGTCTGGGAAGCTTTTTATATGTCCTTTGATTCTAAATGGCAGCTTTGCTGGGTAGAGTCTTCTTTTCGTGCCTGCTGCAGAGGTTTCTGTGCTTCAGCAACTACTACAATTCAGACCAATTCAGAAAACACCTCAACTGTTAAAAGGATTCAAAGAAAATATTTTTGGATTCTCTATTCTCTTTGCACTGGCTTCCAATATATGGGGACACTTACTAAATTACAATAATGCAACACATGCTTGACACCCAGATATCTACTCTTGACCCAAACAGAATATGTGATTGCATAGATAATGTAATTACAGGATTGCTAATAAGCTTGGGTCTACATAAACCTTGAACTTCTGGTAAAGATGTGAAATTTAAGTGATTGTTTTAGAAATAAAACAAAATCTCCCAATTTATATACTTTTTACTCAACCTAAAGAGTGGTAGATCTCTCAGGAATGTTTTGTAGGAAATTAGTAGTTACAACATATGTAAATGGAACAACTTTATGAAACATTAAGGGAACATATTATTCTACAATTTAGACACACCTACTGAAATCTTTGCCTAAATCTCACTATATACATCTTTTAAAAAGTAAAAAATTTGTTTTCTCGGTTACCTCTGTAGATATTTGTGAGCTTTATTTACACTTGAAATGACTGATTTGTTCTATAATCATAGCTGACAAATGCATCATATGAAAAAAATAACAATTTTCTTTTAAACAAAATAACACACTCAATCAGATGTTTTGAAAGGAATTTGCACCCTAGCCGGTTTGGCTCAGTGGATAGAGCATCACCTGCAGATCAAAGGGTCCCCTATTCAATTCCAGTCAAGGGCATGGACCTTGATTGTAGGCTCCTTCCTGGCTCAGGCCCTGATCGAGGCTTCTGCAGCAGGCAACCAATTAATGAGTTTCTCTCACATCATTGTTTCTCTCTGTCTTTTCTCTCTCTCTCCCACTCCCCCTAAAAATCAATGAAAATATATCCTTATGTGAGGATTTAAAAAAAAAAAAGAAAAGAAAAGAAAGGAATTTGTATGTATTCTGTAGCTAATTTGATAAATACATATTCAGATTATTTGCCAATAAGACTATTATTGGCTGCATGGTTTATAAAAAATAAGAAGAGAAAAGCTGTTTTATGATGTGTGAGATTCTAAAAAACAAAACAAAAACAAAAACACAAAAAAACCACCTTAACATTTTTTAATAATGAATCAAATAACTAGCCATTTTAAAGCAATTTATATATGCCAGATTGTGAGCTTCATAATTTCATACATTACCTTACCTATTTTTTACAACACCAAACTAATAAAATCTATACAAATAAAAGGTAATATACAAATTGGTCGAGATGCACTCACGCAACAACCAAACAGCAGGCTGCATGGAACAACCAGGCGGGCAGTGGGGGCAGTTAGGAGTGATTAGGCTGGCAGGGAGGGCAGTGAGGAGCAACCAGGCTGGCAGGGAGGACAGTTTGGGGTGACCAGGCCAGAAGGGGGGCAGTGAGGGTGACCAGCTGGCAGAGGCCATTAGGGGTGATAAGACAGGCAGGCAGGGGAGTGGTTAGGAGACAGCAGTCCAAGATTGTGAGAGGGATCCTGAATTGGAGAGGGAACAGGCTGGGCTGAGGGGACCCATCCCTACGCATGAATTTTGAGCACTGGGCCTCTGGTAGTTACTATAACTGTAAGAAGTAAGGCAGCCCCCCCCCCCCCCCAGCCAATTCAGTGGCCCTGGTAGAACACAAAACATACTCGGGAGCCAGGCAGCAAGGCAAACATCTTTACTTCTACATAGAAGAATGTACACACATGGTCTGGAAGCATGTGCACACTGACTTCTCCGCTTTGTAATCTCTGATGCATGTGGCCTGTCCCTCACTACTGATTGGAGCTAAGGTACATAGTCTTTCACGATTGGTGCACACTGACTTCTCTGCTTTGTAATCACTGATGGATGTGGCCTGTCCCTCACTACTGATTGGGGCTAAGGCACACAGTCTTTCACGATTGGCTAATTGAAAGGGAGGGGTTGGCCTTTGCCATTACAAGACGGCAGCCCTCAGGGGAGCTGCAGGTCATGCGGCCAACATGGAGGCTGCCAAATTATGCAGTCCGAAATGGTGGCTGTCTAACTGCTTTTTGACAGATAATGATGACTTTATTCCCACAATAACTATCTAAATGTATCAAATAAGAATATGAAAGTTTAAAAGATGACTCAACTACAATTAGTTCATCAACACGTAACAGCGGGGAAAAAACAACAGTATCAGTGCTTTAACAAAATTACACATATGTTTTTCATACAAAAGACCAGACCCTACATCATGACTCAAAGTGTCATCAAAGAGCAAGCATTCTCTCTTTCTCCTCTGCCTTAATTCATCACATACATATATGATCAAAGATAGCTGGTAGAGTTCTAGCCATTACATTTACATACCAACCAGCAGAAAAGCAAGGAGAGGAAAAGGGGTTTGCATTATCTTTTTAAGGGGTCTTCAAAATAAGCTCCATGCAACTTCTCTCCTCAAATCATATAGGCCAGAGCCAAGCCACATGACCCTACATAGTTATTATATAGGCTGGGTCATATAGACTTCAATCTTAGAAGCAATGCAGTAATCTCTAAATTAGGTCTGGGTCATTAAGGAAGAACAGACTTGATACTCAGCTGGTACAAAAAGATTTAGTGCCTTACTTCTTTGTTGTACAGCTGTTAAGTAGTAAAACCTGATTTTGAAGATAGGTATGTCTGTAATCAAATGCTATATTCTTTACAACAAAATTAGTTGTGGTTTCTAGCTGGGATCAGGAAATCTGGAAAGAGTGTTATGCTCAATTTAATGCAATGAAAAAAACCAGTTAATCTGCAAAATTATAATTTTTGTTGAGCCTACTAAAGAATTGAGGTTCAAAGAAGCTACATTCTCAGAAATCTAAGGAAAGAGATGCCTCCACAAATAGATGGGACATGAATACGGAATCATCTGGGGCATCAAGAGTCAGATGAGACTGCTTTTTGAGTGGGAAAGAGTATTCAGCCAGGATGTGCTCATTGAACTCTGAGCATGTGTGAGTTCCTGTGTTTCCTCTCGCAACAAAGAGGAAAGCTAAGAATGTTGCCCAGTTCCTACCAGTTTCTAGTACGGTGTCTGAGAGTAGGACCTGAATTTCGCACTGTTGTATGAATAGCTTGCTTTTGAGGATATGTATATAGTCAATGAAGTTCTAAGCTAAAAACAAAACCTAAATTAAAGGGTGCATATTTTTTCATGGAAATTTTTATATATCTTTTTTCAGAATAAACTTACCCCAAGATTACTTTTGAAAAAGCAAACAGTGCAGCTGAATCTTCTTATTGCATTTTCTCAAACACATGTTTCCAATATCCCATGAGCTATGTGATGAGAGGAGGTGTCATACAAAGAGAAGAGTGCCATTCTAATTCATATTATACTCTGGGATACTTAACATGCACAAAGGCTTCAGTGTAGATATTAGAGGAAAAGCACAGCTATGTTTTTACCTCTAGTCCTCAAATACAAAAACAACACAAACACAACATAAACACAGTTTCCTTTTTTTTCTCACATGCCTGGTAATTTTCAAATGCAAAGTTCATATATCTAATATATTCATTTATGTTTTCAACTTGAAAAAGAAGAAAAAAATTTAAATGGCCTTGACAGTATGGACAGTAATATGCGTCTTTCACTTGTGTCTAAAATCTGTTGAGTTCTACTATGTATATAAAAATATCTTTTTTATGAACTCCCACTTTATTCATGTAATTGTCTTTACCTAGAAAGCCTTCCTCTGTTACTAGATGGCAAAATTACACCATCGAGTCCCATGAAAATCCACAAAATCTTGAGCCTCACTGTTGCAATTCTTATCTGTATTCTTCCTCCCCACTGAAAAATAAAATGATTGAAAGTATTACACCTATTTCCTTTTTTTCCCATTGACCGTCCCTACCCTGGATCCACTCCTCCTCCCAGGCCTTCACCCCACTATTGTCTGTATCAATGGGTTATGCATAGCCTATCTAATAAAAGAGTAATATGCAAATTAGGCATCACTCCATCACAAAGATAGCCGCCCCCAGAGCCACAAGATGGTGGCACCTAGTCCGAATCAGCCCTGCCACTGAAGTGGTCAGGACTGTTAGTCAAGCAGGTAGCAGGGAAGGGGGGGAGACTGAGGGGCAGAAGAGGTGATCAGAGAGGGCTGATGGACCCATGCCCAGGCCAGAGGCCTTCACCAGAGGCCTCAGGCATGGGCAAGGGCGGAGCTGGTGATCAGAGGGGGAAGGGGCAGAACCGATGATTAGAAGGGTATGTGGGTGCCCTACCCAGGCGTAACACCTGGGACAGAGGCCTCAGGCCTGGGCAGGGGCAAGGCTGGAGATAGCAGGGGCCTGGGCTCTGCAGAGCCACTGATCAGAGGGGTAGGGGCGGAGCCTGCAACTTCAGGGGTCTGGGCACCAGTGAAGCCTGCAAAGCAAGGATCTGTAGGTCCCCTGCTCAGGCCTGTAGCCTTGGCCATAGGCTGCCAGTGAAACAAGGGCAGAGCCAGCGATGGCAGGAGGCAGGATCAGAGCATGTGATTGCAGAGGCCTGGGCTTTGTGAAGCCAGAGTTCTGAGGAGCTTGGGAGTCTTCTGTCTAGGTCTGCAGCCTCAGGCAGAGACTGCGGGCCTGGGCAGGGGCAGAGTCAGTAATAACAGGGGTCTAGGGGTCCCCTGCCCAGGCCTGCAGCTTTGGCCAGAGGTTACAGGCCTGGGCAGGGGTGGAGCTGGGATTGGAGGGCTAGGGGTAGAGCTGGAGCTGGTGATCAGAGTGAACTACAGAGGAAACACCTTTTCTTACCGTTCATTGGTTAAGCTCCCCATATGCTACTAGTAATATTCTTAGTAACCTAGGTAATAAGAATTCAAAAAGGCAATCTAGGGTTTTTCCACCACACTCCTGGAGAAAAAAAATGAAGGTCCACTGCTAGAGGGCTAAGAAATGTCATATCCTGCCCTAGCCGGTTTGGCTCAGTGCATAATGCCTCAGCCTGCTGATTGCAGGGTCTGCGTTCAATTCTGACCAAGGGTGTGTACCTAGGTTGCATGCTCCTCCCTGGCCGGGGCCCAGGTCAGGGCATATGCAGGAGGCAACCAATCAAAGTGTTCTTCTCACTTTGATGTTTCTCTACATTTTTTCCTTCTCTTCCACATTCTCTAAAAATCAATGGAAACCTATCCTCAGGTGAGGTTGAAAAAAAAAAGAAAGAAATGTCATATCCTATGAAAGACACATCTTGAAAATGCCTAAAGAAAGTTGTCATTTTTTCATGGTGAAGAGACTGGAGTCCGTGTTGATGAAAACACCTTGGTGGCTGCAGTGATTGGCAGGGGCTGCAACAGCAGGGTGATGGAGCTGGTGGCTTCCCCTGATTAGCCTGGCCAGCTCCCACAAAGGGAGGCTAGACTGTGGCTTAGGCCTGCTCCTCAAGGGGAGCAGGAAACAGGCCTAAGCTCTCAGTAGGATACCCCCCTGAGGTCTCCCAATATGTGAGAGGGGGCAGGCTGAGCTGAAGAACCCGTCCCCCAGTGCACAAATTTTGTGCACCGGCCCCTAGCATGCATATCAGTTCTCTGGTTAATCTCTCCATACCCACCTCCCTGACCCCATTTTCTGTCTGAGATTTGACAGTCTGTTCTATGTTTCCATGCCTCTGGTTCTATTTTATTTATCAGTTTATTTTGTTCATTAGATTCTATATATAGTGAGATTATGTGATACGCATCTTTCTCTCACTAACTTATTTCACTTAGCATAATGCTCTCCAAGTCCATCCATGCTGTCTCAAAGGATAGGAGAGCCTTCCTTTTTATAACTGCATAATATTCCAGGGTATAAATGAACCACATCTTTTTTACCTATTCATCTACTCATGGGCACTTGGAGTGTTTCCAGATCTTAGCTATTGTGAATTGTGCTGCTATGAACATAAGGGTGCTTATATTCTTTCGAATTGGTAAAAATGTGTCGTTAATAGACTCATTTTCACACACACACTGACTCACTGTCTATAATGATCAACATTAATATTTTATGCATTAAGTATATCTCATTTCTTATTCACATCAGATTTTATTATTTAAATAAGAAGTTTTCTTTTCCCAAATGTTGTACAATGATAATTTCATTATGTCTTGAAATAGGCTAGATATTTTGGTATATTCTAACTCAAAATAAATTATCTCATCTTTATAAATTATTAGTGACCCAGTGCACGAATTCATGCACATTGAAAGAAAATTAATTAGAATGAATATTTTAATATTGCTATTTGCCCTTTCTCTATAATAGAAGTGTCAACCAAATTCATTATTGACAATGACAGATCAAAACACATGTATGCAATTGGCACCAGCGACAGCTTTATGTATCATGCATGCACGAGTCACTTAGCCTTTTAAATTTATACTAGAGGCCCAGTGCACGAAATTCATGCACGGAGTGGGAGTGGGGGTTGGGGGTGGTTTCCCTCAGCCCAACCTACACCTTTTCCAATCTGGGACTCCTTGAGGAATGTCTGACTGCCCATTTTGGCCTCATCCCACCAGTGGGATTGGGCCTAAACGTGCAGTTGGAAATCCCTTTCACAATGAAGGACTGCTGGCTCCCGACCTCTAGCCTGCCAATTGCCCCTAACCACTCCCCTGCCAGCCTGATCAATGCGTAACTGCTCCTGTGCTGGCCTGATTGCCCCTAACTGCCCTCTTCCTGCCAGGATGGTCCCTCCCCAACTGCCCTCCCCTGCAGGCCTGGGTCCCCCCCCCCAACTGTGCTCCACTGCAGGCCTGGGTCCCCCCCCCCCAACTGCCCTCTTTTGCTAGCCATCTTGTGGTGGCCATCTTTGACCACATGGGGGCAGCCATCTTGTGATGGTCAATTTGCATAGTACTCTTTTATTAGATAAGATATAGATAAACTTGCTGAATTAGACCTGTTTTCTGATTTAGCTAAACTTTTTCCAGCCCAGTGAAGTACCCCAAATTTTCTTTCAGGTAATTGTCAGCAATTCAGCAGTAAATATCAACACAAAGCAGATTATTATTATAGATCATGCAGGAAGAACAAAGGGTAAAATATTTAACTGCAGCAGTGTTTGACCATATTCTTTACAGTGAGAAAACCTGAAGTCATTTTCAAGTTCCATCATTTCTTACTTCTTTATGCTCATATCAAGTTTCTAAGCTTTCTAAATCTCCATTTTCTGGCTAATGACAAGAAAACAGTATTGTACTGAGTCTCCTATCTACTTACTCCAGGACTTCTGTGAGGATCAAATGAGATGAAGCAGAGAAAAATGCTTCACAGACATTTGGTTAAAGTGTGAAATGTTTGCACCTGGCTATAAAGCAAGTCATGTTTCTGGGCGGATGAAACTCCAAGGAGCCTAGTCACTAGGGAAAGGAAGCTGGGCATTGCTATGTGACATCATTGCCCAGTGCCCACAATGACCATTTCTGGGCTGAGCTGGGCTGTGGGCTGCATTTTGCACCATGGGATCTTGGCAGTGTTGGCTGCAATTTGGTGGCAGTTGCTTTGGGGTGGTGGTGGGGCCTGAGTCCCACTTGGGGAAAGCTGAATGTTAGTTTGTCAGTGCGAGGTCCACGGTGCCATTTATTATTACATGGCCAGTGTGCATCACAGCAGCTCCTTCATTGAGTGTCTCCCCTGATGGTCAGTGCACATCATAACTACCAGTTGGTCGGTTGGACAGACACTTAGGCTTATATATATATACTAGGGGCCCAGTGCACAAAAATTTGTGCACTTGGGGGGGGGAGGGGTTCCCCCAGCCCAGCCTGTGCCCTCTTGCAGTCTGGGACCCCTCAGGGGATGTCCACCTGCTGGGGTGCCTGGCCAGCCTGGGTGAGGGGCTGAGGGCTGTTTTCAGGTTGCCCACAGCTCCCATTGATCCAAGGTCCCAGGGAGGCTGGCTGCAATCAGGTTTCTGGGGTTTATTTATTTTCTATAATTGAAACATTGTTGCCTTGAGTGGAGGCCACAGCCAGCCTAGGCAGGCAATTTCCTCCATGGCTGGCCTCCTGTTTGCTATAGCTCTGTGGCTGCCGGCTGTCATCTTGGCTGGGTTAATTTGCATACAGCCATTCTGATTGACTGGTGGGAGTGGCTTAGGTGTAATGGAGTGAGGCTCAATTTGCATATTACTCTTTTATTAGATTAGATATGGTAGAATTTTTAATAACAAGATTTTGAATCTTAATTTAAATTTATCTATTAGTTGACTCATTAAATTATCAAACATTTTTTAAAAGACAGACATTATAACTTTTGGGCTACTACTCAATTAAATACCACTATAATATTCACACGTGAATAACGACTACTCTGAAAATACACTTTCTTTTTTCACTGTCTTTTGCCATTTAATGTAGCACAGACATATTTATTTCTAGATAGAAAATAAAACTACTAATTATTTACATTTAAATTTGAAAATGTCTCAAGATCTATCTAAAAATGATCAATTATTTTTGCTTGAGCTCTGATAATAGACAAAGAAAGAATCATGGTAAAATTTATATTTTTATAGTTATCATCCTGTCTTTAATTTTGAGATTACATTAGGACGAGAATGAATGGATGCAAAAACAACCCAAAAAACAACAACAAAAGAAAACACAAAAAAACACAAAACAAACAAAAACAAAACACCACAAAGATGATTCTCGGTTTTATGAAAGGGACATTAATAGATAAAAGTGAACAGGACAAATAATATGAAGGAAATGTAAAATTTGTTTTATTTATAAATTGAGGTTGGGAAGCCATGAACCATCATAATTAAGATACATAATAGCCTATTGGATGTAGAGCTCAAAAAGTTGTTTTGTAATTGAAAACTAATGATAGTCATTAGTAATTCAAGATGTATTGGGTCTCTTGGAGATTAAACAATATAAGAAAGAAAGAAATTAGGATAGAAGTTTAAAGCATACCAAGAAACAACAAAATATATAGAAGAGTAGAAAGTGTCAGTAGTGGAGAAAAAGAAGGCATTATGAAAGATTTTGGAAGACTGGGAGAATGTTTGAATATAGAGAGTTCATCTCTAAAGACTGCTTTCGCTTCTGCCTATGAATTTTGATATGTATGTTTTTAGTACCAGTTATTACATTCTAGTGTTCCTTGTGATTTCGCTTTGACTCTTTGTTTGCTTAGTAAGTAGTGTGATTTTTAATTTCCAAATATCCTATTATTATTGGTTTCTAATTAAATAACTTGTGGCCAGTGAACATGCTCTGTATGACTTTGACCTCCTGAAATGTATTTAATACTATTTTATGGTCTGGCATATTATTCAGTGCTATTCACATGTGAGAAAATATAGTATTTCACTATTACCTGCCTTTTTATTATATAAACATCTATAAGGTCAACTTAATTGATAATGTTGTTCAATTCTATATCCTTATTGGATTTTTTATCTACTTGTTCTATCAATAACTTAGAAATAGATGTTAAAATCGTCAACTCTAATTGTGGATGTTTAGCTTTTTTCTATATTTCTGTAATTTTTTTGCTTTATGCTTTTGAAAATTTGCTATTAGGTGTTACTGACTTTATATTGTTATTATTATTATCATGATCAATATTGTTATTATTGTTATTAGGTGTTAATAGGCACTTATGCTTATTAACAATGTGATATGAGTGCATTAGAAAGTTTGAGATGTATTAATAACCTACCTAAAATTCAATAAGTACCTAAAATAACAAAAATGCTGCTTTAAAAAGGGGTGAGAATTAAAAATGAAGTTTACTTGAAGTTCCCATTACTAAACTTTAAGTTTATTTTAATTAACTTTATTTAATTTTCAGCAATTTTCAATTTAAACTTAGAGCCAGAAAATTAAGCTAATGTGGTTGGAGTAGTCAGAACTTCAAGAACAAGAACAAAGACAAAGAATAAAGTACTTTCAATGTTAGAAATGAAGAGGAATTCAAAAGTCACCTACTGAAACCTTGAAAGGGTACACAGTTTTCTTGGATTTTTCCACATGGATCACAGTATTTTCTTTTTGGAGTCTTTTAAGACATTGACCATTCACCTATTTATGTTCAAATTTCAAAAACAATTTCACTTGTTTAATATTCATTTTTTATTTAGTGGATTTATCCATCACTACCACTCTCTTTTCTGAAAACATATTTCTCTTGTATTAACAAGGATTTGGAGGAAATTGAGATTAGTTAATGTGTTCAACTTGCCACGACCAACTGCCAGGTCAACAAATATGAGTTGCATGAACTTCTCTATTTTTATTTTTACTACCTGTGCTGCTGCTGTTGCTGCTGTTGTTATTTCTAGTTCTCATTTGTGTGAGCCTTTTTTTCATAGAGTTTGGCACATATTAGGGACGTTTAGGGCTCAAAGTCCTAAAGGACAAAACCCAGGTCTCATAGGATAACCAAAAAGGAGTAAATTCTGATACTGGAAGAACAGAGAGGATTTTATGTAAACTGGTCATTACATATGAAGGATTATTAGAGGAAAGAAGGAAAGAAAGAATATAGGACAAATAGAACAAATTTCTATATAAATTATAGAGCAGTATCAATAAAGTCGTATTTTTGCAAATGTGCATAATGTTCTCAATGAGCTATTTTTTACATTTTTATTTCTTTTAAGTGACCAGATATTCTGGCTTTTTGAAAACTGGATTTCAATTTTTAAAACAAAGGAAGCATGTAGTAAGATTCTTAAAATTCCCAATTGTGTTATACAGCTCCTTCATATAGTATGTTCTTAAAAGTTGGGTTAAAAGAAGGCATGCCATACTGGTTTAGGTCATGGATACTGGAGCTAGATTGTTTACTCTTAAGCCATAGCTCCACCATTTACTAGTATTAGCTCTGTGATCTTGTAAAATATTACTTAATGCAGTTGCTTCTTGTGTCCCACATCTGCATTTGGTTTAGGGTTTTGGTAAGGCTTAAATTAGTTCATGAATATAAATCACTCTGAATAATGATAGTTTTTACTAGCACTCAGTAAACACTAAGTTATTGTCATTATTACTATTATTATTGACTAGTGGCCCGGTGCATGAAATTCTGCCCTGGGCGGAGGTGGGGGGGGGGGCTGTCTCTCAGCCTGGCCTATGCCCTCACAGTCTGGGTGCCCTCTCAGAGTCTGGGAACCTCCCAACCAATTGCCCCAAAGAGGTAGGCCCTACCCACCCAGCTGGGACTCTGCAATGGATCACCTCCATAGAGGGAGTCCCAGGTTACTCACCCCAGCATTGCTGAGGGGTAGCCTGGATCATCCTCTTTGGGGGAAATCGTGGAGCCCCCTGATTGATAGCCCCACCAGCTGGTGGCTTGGGCCTGCCTCTGTGGGGTGATCATGGGGTGATGGCTGGGCCCCTGGCCAATCGCATCTCACCCACCTTGGCTGGCCTGCGCCAGTGAATGTCATAGCGTGGTCGTCTGAATGGTACTTCCGCTGTTTGGCCATTGGGTTGATTTGCATATTACACTTTTATTATTATAGGTGGGTGTCAAAAATCACTTCAGCAAGTATAACTCTGGCTGCATTAATGTAGTTGTTGCACAATTTTAATGAGAGGATATCATCAAATTAAGCTTAATTCTTTCATAATATTAAATCTCTGACTGAGGCTACATCTATGTGTGCTTATTCACCATCCCATGAAAAAAGTTTAAAGAGCTATGGATCTTAAATATAATAACAATAATCATCATCTGTCATGTGAACAGTTGTCTTGTGGGATCATGATTTGAGTACTCTGATAGAATGTTAATAAAGTAGTCACAAAGAATTCTGTTCACTTTTGTACTAAAGAGGATCATATTTAAGGCTCCATTTAATTTGCAAAATGTCAAGGAACATCAAAAGGAGAAATTTATTGCATTAATCTTTAAAAAACATAGAATATAAACCTCATATTAGCCAGAGTTATTAATCAAAATCAACTATTGATTTTGCTCAGTCAGTAAGTCCAAATTTACAAAGAATAGTGGCAATCTACACTTAGACTAAGTGGAAGTATGGATTTTTTAAAAATCCAAGAATGTTTTATCTATTAACATTTCTGCTTAGAGAAACTTCTAAAAAAGTAGCATAATAAAATGAGTTAACCAGTCAACTTTATTCACATTAAAAATGACTAATATCAAATTTTGTTTTAATAACATAAATGAGTCAGATATAGATAGCATTAATCAAAATGAGGTCTTACTAGAGATAGGGAATAAGTTACAATAGCATTTATTGAAAAATACAGGTAAAATATCCAAACTTAAAAACTAGACTTGGTTATAGAAATGAGTTAAGGCATTATCAAAGTAGAAGAATCAGAATTGGTCTAAAGAATAAAAATAAAAGATAATATATTGATTCTAGTATAACCAAATGAGATCAGTAATCTAGAAAAATCTCTTTTTATAGGTGAGAAAAATCAGAATTGACTAAAGTAGGATCAGAGAGTATGATTTAGAATTAATAAAATTTCTGTCATTAATAATACTGAAAACATATTTGTTGGTTGTTTCTATGAGATAAAATATGAATAATGTAAACCTCTGGTAAACTAATTTTTCCAATGTCATATTAAAAATACCTATGTAGGAAACTGCTAAACCTCATAATTGCTTGTCTTAACCTACTTAGCCATGCCTAATGAGGAATTTTGTTTGTTTCAATTTATCATTGTTGAATTTTGCCCCTTTTTTGGCCACAGTTTCTCTATTGTTTTCTAAGCAAAACAAAGCACAATTCAATTGTGCTTTATCTTTGCTGGTTACATATTTTCATTTGAACTTTAAATTATTCAGCAAACATAATACCAACAGGTAATGTAATAAAAAATACAACATATAGTCTTCACACATTTGCTCAAGTTTTTAAATGTTTTTTATTGCTTTCAGAAAGAGGAAAGGAGTGAGAAAGATATAAATATCTAAAATGAGAGAGAACCATTTATTGGCTGCCTCCTGCACACCCCTTATGCCAGTGGTTCTCAACCTTCTGGCCCTTTAAATACAGTTCCTCATGTGGTGACCCAACCATAAAATTATTTTCGTTGCTACTTCATAACTGTAATGTTGCTACTGTTATGAACCGTAATGTAAATATCTGATATGCAGGATGGTCTTAGACGACCCCTGTGAAAGGGTCTTTTGACCGCCAAAGGGGTCATGACCCACAGGTTGAGAACCACTGCCTTATGGGGCAAGCCATAACCAGGTATGTCCCCTACCAGAATTGAATCATGATCTCCTGGTTCATGGGTCTACACCCAACCACTGAGCCACACTGGCCAGGCCATTTGTTCAATTTTTATAAAGAAAAAGAAATTGTTCAAGAGTATGGAAAGTTAAGTATAGAAAATATTAATAACATACATATTTATTGAGTTTTTTCACCCTAATAAACAAGTTGAACATTGAACATATACAATTATATCAGCATTTATTCTCTAAACTTCCAATGATAGAAAAATAATTGTGAGACCAATACTCAGTACTCAAACCTTAGGTAAGATTACTATGAAAAAGAACAAAACAACAAATTCTAGATTGTTTAAAACAACAAATTCGCATTTCTCTCTATACATGTGAAGACCATGGAGAAGTCCATGAAATCATGAACATGGATTTGAATATTTCTTATGCCTAAGAAAATCATTTGCATTCTATTCCTGTGTCATCAAGTTTTTGTTGATTTTTCCCTCTCTTAACCTAACAATTTGATCCTGGAATAGTGTGTCCATCTAAACTAATAAAAGTGTAATATTGAAATTAACTGTCTCTTCGGGATGAGTAAGCCATGCCCACCAGCCAATCAGAGCGACTATATGCAAATTAGCCTAGCCAAGGTGGCGGAGGCCACAGCCTGGGAGAAGCCGCACACAGGGTCCAGCAATAGCACAGGATGGAAAGAGCAAGCAGGCCAGTGGCCGAAGCTGTGAGTGAGAGAAGCAGGGCAGAAAGAGGCTGCGGACTGGAATCGATCATTGTGGGGCACACACACGGGCCTCTGGGGCTCCCCGTATGTGCCCTGGACACCCGATGCCTTCCCAGGCAGAAGCCTGGGGACGGGACCAGCCGGCCAGCGGAGGTTCCATCCTGGGAAGCCCAGGGGCTGGACCAGCCGGCTGCCTCTGAGGCTCCATCCTGGGAAGCCATCGGGTGGCCAGGGGCACATGCGGGGAGGCCTTAAGCCTCCCTGTGTGTGCCACTGGCCACCTGATCGCTTCCCAGGCGGATGGCCCCGAGGGTCAATGGGAGCTGTGGGTAGCCTGAAAATGGCTCTCAACCTCTCTCCCAGGCTTGTCACACCCCCATGGGGAGAGGGTCTCCACTGGGGAACTTGGCCAGCCTGCAAACAGACATTGACCCTTCACCCAGGCTGGCCAGGCACACCAGCAGGGGTCCCAGACTGCGAGAGGGCACAGGTTGGGCTGAGGGACCCCCCCACCCAGTGCACAAATTTTTGTGCACCAGGCCCCTAGTTGTTATATAATACTAGAGGCCCAGTGCACAAAATTCATTCACAGGTGTGGTCCCTAGACCTGGCCTGTGATCAGGGCCATCTTCCCCAACTGCTGGCAGCCTGCCCCATCCCTCACCCCCACCCATCCCCACCCATCATCAGTTCCCCATTCACCATTGGACAATCGGAGCTTACTGGTTGGGGGGAGGGACCAAGAAGTTGGCTGTTACCACCTGTTCGCCAGCCCCACCCCTGGCTGCCAGTCACCCTCTGTGTGTGGGGTGACCAGCAGGGTGGGGTCCTTGGCTTGGCACCACGCACATCTGCTGCTACCTACCCTTGGCTCCCCGTTCCCCATCGGGCGAGCAGAGCCTGCTGAGAGAAGGGACCAAGAGGTTGGTCAGCAGGCTACAATTGGGCAGTCGGGGCCTGCGGGCTGGAGGCAGCTCCTGCATTGAGTGTCTGCCTGCTAGTGGTCAATGAGCATCATAGTGACGGGTTGTTCCACCTTTTGGTCGCTTTGCATATTACCCTTTTATTATATAGGCTATTATTATATAGGCTTTTATTATATAGGCTATGCTTTTATTATATAGACTTAAAACTATGGATAGGTGATATAAGTCAGATCTTATTTCATCTTTTTCAGGATTAAAGCATTTTACTTAGCCAGGTATGTTTTTGAAAATCTCTGGTTAATGAAGACCAAATTTTTCTATCCTTGTTTAAAGATAGAGAATAGTATTTTCATGCTAGCTGATTCAAAATTATTTTCTCTGCTTTACTTTTTTAAAAAATATATTTTATTGGTTTTTTACAGAGAGGAAGGCAGAGGGATAGAAAGTTAGAAACATCAATGAGAGAAACATCGATCAGCTGCCTCCTACACATCCTCTACTGGGGATGTGCCTGCAACCAAGGTACATGCCCTTGACTGGAATCTAACCTGGGACCCTTCAGTCTGCAGGTCAATGCTCTATCCACTGAGCCAAACCAGTCAGGGCTGCTTTATTTTATTTTATTTTATTTTATTTTATTTTATTTTATTTTATTTTAGTAACTCTGGTTTATGTACTTTAGTTGGGAATCTCCTTCTATAAAAAATTAAATATAAAAACATATAATAGATATTTTTAACATATTTATATTGAGTTCAGAGAGGAAGGAGAAGGAGAGAGAGAGAGAACCATCAGTGATGAGAAAGAATCATTGATTGGCTGCCTCCTGCAAGCCCCACACTGGGGATCAAGCCCACAATCCAGGCATGAGCCCTGACTGGGAATCTGACAGTGACCTCCCAGTTTATAGATTGACGCTCAACCACTGAGCCATGCTGGCTGGACTAGAACATAATTTTGGAAGAAACTATAGCAAAATATCTAGATTGATTTCATTAGGCTGGATAAATGTTTTTGTAGCCATCTCCAAATTTGAAGATTGTTTAAAATGACTCATAATTTTAAAATATAAAATAGTAATGGCAAATTCATCAGTTGTGAATGTTGATCAGAACCCATGATGTATTTAAAACATGCATGTTTTTCAAATATAATTGAAGTATGTTTTATTTCTCACTAAAAGTTTAGCATCTTCTGAGCTAAAGATATAAGAAGAAGAGGCTCAGACACAGTTTACTATGGGATTTGGACGGAGCTCTGCAATATGTTTAAAGCTATGTCCTTATTCTACAATCTATTTTGTGAGCTCTGTTGAGAACAATGGCCCCCAAGCCACCTGAGAGAAGCAGAGTTCAGGTCACCTCATCGTTTGCTCTGCCCCGAAGTGCTGAACGCTCTTTTTTCTCCGCACACTCATTCCAATTAGCACAAAGGCACTTTTCATTACTTCTTGACAAAACACAGCCTCAGAATTTTTTGAAATTTTAGATAACCTTATGATCATCATAAAGGGACTTTGAGACACCTGGCAAAGTTCTCTCATAAAAAAATACTAATTGAACAGAAATGCTGGGCTTTTAAACTTAAGCTCTGTGTGTATTTAAGGTTGACCAAAATTAAAGTGGAAAGAGAAGAGGAATAAAGTAGTATGCTTCCATTCACTCATTTCTAGAGCTCTAAGAGAGAAATTCTCTAAAGATCAGCGTTCCAAATTTTGGTGGCCTTTTTTGGTGTGCTATCTCTTTTGGCATTTTGTGATAAAAATGCAGGGGGAAAAAGACTCTCAGATATCACACTGAGTCCTCTAAGGAAACAGAAAAGTAAAAATTGGAGAGGATGCCAATATGCGCATGCAAACACACACACACACTCACACACACACACCAGTAAACAGTGAAAGAAAAAAGAAAGGAAGAAAGGAAAAAATGAAGGAAAGCAATGAATGAAGAATGACAGAAGAAAGAAAAAGAGACAGAGAAAATGAGGCAAAAAAATTAGTCTCACAAAGGAGGAGTAGAATAGGAGGGGAAAATGTAATCACAAAGTAGATTTCATAATTGTCTCAAATAACTGTGTTCTTTATAATCAGTATTTATTAGCTGACTCAGAGTACCAGATTGCCAGTACTGGCTCAAGAAGTTAGAAGGCATATCTCTTTGAATATTATAGACAGAGCTGAAAGAAAACAAGTAAAAAGAGGAATACACAGAACTGAGAATATAGAAAAGGAAACATAATGAAATTTCTTGATGATTTTGATATTGGAAAACAGGGAAATGCAGTTTCTCATGTAGTAGGCATTGAAACATGCTAGTTACCTATCTCCTCATTAGCCAGGAAGTTTGTGGCACAGAATTGTTTGTGGGATTTGCTTTCTAAAATTTTCGAATAGCAATACATTAACTGAGAGATTATTTCCTGTATTATCATCACAAAAGTAGTTAAATTGGAAGCAAATCATGAATAGAATATTAGAATTCAACAAGAAATATTTTAATGTCTTATATCCTTTATATAATTACTAGGTTTACTACCTCTATATTCAAATTATGTTCTAAATATAAAATATGTACAGTCACAGATCTAAAATATTCAAATTTTTTTCTCTAAAATAAGTTTAAAAAGAAGTTAAATTACATAAAATCTTCAATTTATATCAAATTATGAAAATTAGAAGACTTTATTTTATTTATTTTGTATTTAATGAAGTATATTGATATAGATATTTATCTCTTGTTATAGGAACTAAACTTCCTTCTTTTTTTATTGTTTAAAGTATTACATATGTCTCTATTTTCTCTAATTGACCACCTCCCCCGCCACT
Organism: Murina feae; assembly: GCA_004026665.1. Classification (NCBI taxonomy): domain Eukaryota; kingdom Metazoa; phylum Chordata; class Mammalia; order Chiroptera; family Vespertilionidae; genus Murina; species Murina feae. Next base: position 24,959 of record PVJC01008124.1, on the reverse strand, counting down.
CCCTACCTCCAAGACAAGCCTCCACTGCCCCAGTGACTGTGTCCGTTGGTTATGCTAATATGCATGTACACAAGTCCTTTGGTTGGTCTCTTATCCCCTACCCCGCACCTTCTCGCTGATGTTGGACTGTCTGTTCAGTGTTTCTTAGTCTCTGGGTCTATTTTTGTTCATCTGTTTATGTTCATTATATCCCACATATGAGAGAGATCATATGATATTTATCTTTATTCAACTGGCTTATTTCGCTTAGTATAATGCTCTCCAGGTCCATCAATGCTGTTACAAATGGTAAAAGTTCCTTCTTTTTTACAGTAGCATAGTATTCCATTGTGTAGATGTACCACAGATGTACCATAATCCACTCATCTGCTGATGGACACTTAGGCTGTTTCCAAATCTTAGCTATGGTATATTGTGTTCCTATGAACATAGGGATGCATATATTCTTTCTGATTGGTGTTTCTGGTTTCTTGGGATATATTTCCAGAAGTGGTTTACGGGTCAAATGGGCATTCCATTTCTAATTTTTTGAGGAAACTCCATACTGTTTTCCACAGTGGCTGCACTAGTCTGCATTCCCACCAGCAGTGCATGATATTCTTATAAAGAATATATGCTGACAATTGTTTTACTCTCAAATATTCTATGATGTAAATATGTTTCACTATAAACTTTATGTATCCATATTAACCATTTTCTTACAAACACTTAGATAGGCAACTTTACCTAGTTTACTGATGGCTAGTCAACCATTCCTCAGTTTTTTAGATAACTTATGAAGGCCTACGTTTTAGTTTTAAATGACTTTTTACCTCTCCTTCCAATTTTTTTAATAGAGAATGCAACGTGTTGCCATAATATAAAAGGTAACTCTAAAGCTAATGCTATGTAATATTGTACAGACAGAAAGAATTAACCATTAATTACATTTATATAATCTATAGTAATAAAAGGATAATATGCAAATTGTTCATGACTCCCTAATAGTCATGACTGGATATGCTAATTAGTTATAACCAGTATGCAAATTGATCACCACTCCAACACAATAATAAGAGAGGGATATGCTAATAGCCCTGATATACTAATTAGTCATGACCAGTGTGCATATTGACCATCACTCCAACACACAAGATGGCCACCCCTATGTGGTCACAAGATGGCCACCACAAGATAGCCTGCAGGGGAGGGCAGTTGGGGGTGACTGAGCCTGTAGGGGAGGGCCACTGGGGAGGACCAGGCCTGCAGGGGAGGGCAGTTAGGGTGACCAAACCTGCAGAGGAGGGCACCTGGGGGTGATCAGGCCGGCAGGGGAGGACAGTTGGGAGTTATTGGGCCAGTTAGGCATTGGGACAGTTAGGCATCAATCAGGCTGGCAGGGGAGTGGGTGGGAGGTGATCAGGCTGGCAGGCAGAAGCAGTTAGGGGCAGTCAGGCAGACAGGTAGGCAAGTGGTTGGGAGCCAGCAAGCCTGGATTGTTGGCTCGGGCCTAAACGGGCAGTTGGACATCCCTCAATGGGTCCCAGATTGGAGGGTACAGGCTGGGCTTAGAGACACCCCAACCCCAGTGAACAAATTTTGTGCACCAGGCCTCTAGTATAGTATAAAAAGTGGCTTAAACTGTACTGTCCCCAATTTCACTATTATATCAGGTCATAAAAATCTCATGCTTTCCCATATGCTTTGTTAAGTAACCCTTGGGCTTATAATTTCCATTGCTTTTCCAGTTCCCTTTACTTTATGAACTAATTAATTTGCATATAATTAATATACATATATCTCATTTCAGTGTTAGAAATCATAGGCAGTAAACATCAGAAAGAATGCCATGATAAGGACCTCTTCTGTCAACTGACCTTCGGTTACTCTGGGCGAGGCCATAGTGCAATCACTGTAGGCATCAATATTCCTCTAATATACTCTTTTCCTAGGCATAGGCAGTTCTGATGGCTTCTACTTGGTCTTTCCCAGCAATCCACAGGTCAGGAAACCAAGGTGGGGATTCTGCCAGCTACTAAATATGTCCGTTCCAATTGAGTATTCTGAAACTGGGGAAATGACCATATGATGGACCTACTGTGAGATGAAGCTCAATTCCATAAGCCTCAACTCTGAATGGAGGGCTTTAGCGATACTTCTGTTTCCCTGGAATTAGTGTCAGTTAAGAGCCAGTATCCAATAATCTCTGCAAATGTGATTATTTCTGTTTCCCCAGTGTACAGTTACCCTAGTAAAAGGTTCCCTTTGGGGAAAGCTTGGAGGAAGATTAGCAGTATAAACTTTTAAAATTTCGGTAGTATACTGGGTCTTTCAACAAGGGGACTTGGCACCCCCTTTATTCAAGGGATTCTGTGTCAATGAACCAGCTCAAGCCTGGGAACTGACCGACGGGTCATGGCTGTCTGTTTTTATTATTCAAGTCAGCATACATATCTATAGTATTCAATGCAGTGTTGTACCAGTATAAGGATCAATATATAGATCAATGGAACTGCACTGAGAGTGCAGAAAGAAACCAATGATACTGATCAGTTTATTTTCAACAGGGCAATAAGGCAATTCAATAGAGAAAGAATAATCTTTTCAACAAACGAGGCTGAGAACATAGAAGAAAGAATGAAGTCAGATAAAGATCTCAGAGCACATGTAAAAATTAACTCATAACTGCTGAAAGACTTAAATGTAAGAGCTACTATAAAACTTTTAAAATAAAAAATAGGCAAACATCTTAATGATTGTTGATTAGGCAATTATTTCTTAGATGTGATACTAAAAGGATAAGTAATAAGATAAATAAATGGAATTTGTCAAAAGTATAGCTTCTGAGCACCAAAGAATCCTATTAAAAATTGGGGAGGGGGCATTAACCAAAGAACTTACATGCATATATGCATTGCCCATGTACACAAACAATAGGGTGATGATGAAGGCCTAAGGTAACAGGACTTTCCCAAAATAGCTGTCACTCTACAGGCTGGGGCATCAATCTGGCGGAGGAGGGCAGTGGTGGGGGGTGGTTGGGTGGGGAAGGGACATCTGTGATACTCTCAACAATAAATTTTAAAAAATAAAAAAATGTATCTTATTCTGTAAAAAAAAAATTTAAAAAATTTGAAAGCCCACACCACAAAATGGGACAAAATAATTGAGTCACATATTTGGGACATGTATTCTGAATATATGAAGAAATTTTACAATTTAATAATAAAATAACAGATAACCTAATTAAAATATCAATAAATAATATGAGTGGATATTTATCCAAGAAAAATATTCATATGATCAATAAGCACATGGAGAAATGCTCAGCATTATTAGTCATTAGGAAAATTATATACAAAACCAAACCCACTAGGATCGCTAAAATAAAATTAAAATGACAAACACCAATAAATGCAGCCATGATGTGGAGAAAACCAAACCCTCCTTCATTGCTGTTAGTAATGTAAAATGGTAGAGTCACTTTCAGAAACAGTGTATCAGTTCCTCAAGAGGTTAAACATAGAATTATCATATAACTCAGCAATTTCACTCCATGGTATACACCTAAGATATTTGAAAATACGCATCTTCACAAAAACCTGTACAGAGGTATTCAAAGCAGCATGACTAATAATAGTCAAAAGTGGAAACCCAAAAGTTCATTTATTGGTTAATGAATAACAAAATCCAATATATGATGATTTAATGTGCAGCAAAAAGGGAATGAACTATTGTTATATGCTACAATTTGCATGAACCTTGCACACATTATGTGAAATAAATTCAAATTTAAAAGACCATATATACTATAATTCCATTTATCAGAAATGTCTAGAATGGATACATCTATATAAATAGAAAGTAGATTATGGTTGCCAGAGAATGGAGGCAAGGAGGTATTCGAACTCACTGCTGATAGGTACGAAGTTCCTTTTTGGGTTGATAGAAATGCGTTGGAACTAGTGGTGAGTTTTGTATATTTGAGGGGCATGGTAACCATTGCATTATACACTTTAAAAGGTGCAGAAGGCTGTAATGTATATTTGTATACAAATATGTTTCCAAAGCCATAGAAGAGTTGAGGCTGCCACGTAAGTGTTGGGTATCATACACTACTACTGTATACACGACCAGCACAACAAACTTAATATGACCCAGGATAAATGCTACGTGCCACCACCAGTGAGTAGGGACATATGCCAACATCCATTCTGGATAACAGTTCCCTTCTCCCAGTAATCTGAGCAGCATAATTGAATCTTCCCTCCCTCCCACACTTGCTATTTAAAATATATTTTAAATTTTACTTAAGTATAATCCATCCTTATTTACTACTAAGACTTTTTAATGCCCAAACTACTACTTTCTAGCTTTCTGTTGTCTGCTTTCCAAAACCTTATAAGACAATGTCAGGCAAGCCTCTGTCAGTAACTGGTAATATACTTGCCCGACCTCATAAAAATGGGTGCTTTGCAACAGAGGAGCAGTACATGGCTGTCGTGCTCCAAAAGTCTGTTCCTCAGGATTGAATTGAAGTAACTAGAAATTATCGTCAAGGAAAGTATTTCAGGGCAAAGAATAGTAATTGTCTCTCAATGTCCACTGTACTTTGAAGGGTAAGCTTTTACCTACGTATGGTCTTTGCCATTGTAAGATTCACCCTGGGCTATAAACCAAAGAATGCATATTTTATAGACTTTTGTTTTTCAAAAACCTGGTTGTTGTTTTGTTTTGTTTTTAACAAATCCACTTATTTTTTTAATCTCAGAAGTTTAAAATGAGTTCATCGCTTCTTTTTATATGAATCTACTTATTACTGAAGTCCTAATGTTATTGTGAAAAGGCAGAATTTTACCTAAAAACATTGTCCATACAGAATTAATTCAATTTTTGTAAAAAAAAAAAAACAACAACAAACTTATCAATGCATATATATTTGGAAAGCTTCCCAAAGAAATATTAAAACTGGCTACCTCTGAGTAGCAACATTAAATGTGATTTTGAATTTATTCTTTATTGTATTGTTCAAATTATCCATAATAAACATGTATTACTTTTATAATCTGAAAAAAATTAGAGAATGTAAAAGGGTTATTCATCACACAATACATTTGCAGAATAGAAATCACTTGGCCTTAAAGGCATAAAAAAATTCCCACCCCAAAGTCAGCCTTGAAGGAAATGTATCAGTGCCAACACAGCAACCCCAGACTTCTGTGTAGATTGGCACCATTGTGAGGTAACATTACCCTCACAACGACCTGCTCAGTCTCTCGTGGCAACTATTGAATTCTGACTGAGGCCACTCCTGTTCATTCTCTAGCCTACTAGCATAAGTCACTTGGTCGGGCACAGCTTAATTCTTGACTGTGGATTTCGTGAACTCCTCTTATAAAATGGTACAATTACTGCAGGTCATGAACATCAAATGCCACTAACACTTCCAGCTGTGACCATGGAATAGCCTCCCAGTAGAAGTACTGCAACATGGTAATAATAACATCCCAGCTGTAGCCACAATCACCGAAATCACTGACAGTGTCAATAATGGATAAAACCCCATGGAAACTCAACTGTACTGGCCAAAAGGCATTCATCAATTTCACTGCCTTTTATCTACCATTTAAAATGGTCTGGTTTTAGTGTTAGGGTTTTAAAATAAATGATGAGGGTAAATAGGCCCTGGCTGAATGGCTCACTATCTGCTTTGAATTGCTTCCCTCGGTGTTGGGGACCTGAAGTTCAGCCTTAACCACTCAAGTACATTCTGTAACCACTGCATGTTAGGTGATGGGATGTGAGCAAAGAGTTGAGTATCTCGAGAGGTGAACTTTCCTGAGCCCCTTTACTGCTTAAGTTCATTCAAAACATTGCAAAGGACATAGTGAAAATACAGGAGAAGGAGCTGCTTTGATTTCTCAGCTTTTAGGAAGGTGTAAGGGAGTGAAAATGTAGAACGATCAAAGAAAAAAGTCTATTTAACAGATGCTTAGAATAATTCACTATCACTACATCTCACTATTGCATTTTCTTGTATTTGCTCAAATACATTGAGCAAGATAAAACAATTACTTGGGATGTTTGAATAAAATAAAGTACTGTTACTGAATACAGAAAAAATAAAATAAGATTCAAAGAAAGTATTGCTTGCTGTATAAAAGAACTATTGAATATTATACTTTCAAAATGCTTTCATAATTATTAATGTAAATTGAATTTGTATAATTATTTAGCTTGTCATTGCTTTTTCAAGTATATTACCTCAATTGATTCTTCACCACAATCCTGTCGTTTTATTATCCCCACATATTACATATAATAATACAAATCTCAGAGGTTAGAATGATATGCCTACTATCACAAGGCTAGTTAGAAAGCAAACTGAACACAAGAATATTGATACCAGCTGCTCTCATCTACGAACTCCTCTCCTTGACTATGGGCTCCTATGCAGATCAATACCTCTCAAGCAGCAGGAAACGAATGGTTTGCAGTCCAGACCTTAGAGTGTGAGAGCTTTTGAATCTTTTTCTCTCTTCTGGGGAGGGCAGTGAAATTTTGGTTAGCAGAACTAACCTCATGAGTAAAAAGCCAGGCAAAGACCTTAACAGAGTAGACATCTGTATCATTCATTCATTAGTTATTTTATTAAAAATGTAGTGAACAGCTCAGTGACAAGGATTGTATAAATACTGAGTATCCAATCAGGGATAATATTGATTTTGTTCCTGGACTAGGTTTATAATTTTGAAGAGTATAATTATATATATAATTTTATATATATATATAAAATTAAAGTTGACAAATGCTAAGAAGGTAAAAATCATAATTTTGATAAGATAGTCAAAGAATGTATCTAGGAGAAGTTGGCACTTTAGCCAAAATAAAAAAGTATTTACTTAAATCATAAACATGATCAACAATGGAGAAAATACATTTTAATGCACATATTAATGACTTTTAAATATTGAAATCTAGATATGACATGAAGTTTTGAGAAGTCTATTGTGAATGCAAAAAATCACTTGATCAATATGGTTCTACCAGGTCATTATATATGTAGGTATAAATTTTATTAAAGTGAAGTTAATCTAAATGTGAAGAAGTGAAAAACAAAATTAATGTCAGTTTTACCTCTTTTTAGTCCTTGAAGTTAAAACACACACACACAAATCCCCACTGACAGTGAATGGAATTAAGACCATGTTTCAATTGAAAGCTTTGTTTTTTTTAAATATGTTTGTTTGTTTGCTTATTTATTTATTTGTTTTTAGAGAGAGGATGGGAAAGGAACAAAGAGGTAGAAACATTGATGAGAAACATCCATCTGCTGCTTTCTGCATGCTCTCTACTGGGGTCAAGCCCACAATCTGGATATATGCCCTGACCAGCAATGGAACTGATGTTTTCTTGGTTCATAGGTCAATGATCAACTACAGAGCCACACCAACTGAGGTTCAATTGAAAGCTTTACATGTCACTTTCCTCCTGGAGATATTATTTTACGTGTCCCAGCACAGCCTCTCAAACATGGTACTTTTGATGTAGTGCCTTAGAAACACTCAGGTGAATATGCAATGCCTTCCAATGGGAAGAGAACTATTGGCTTATTTCCTTGTGAGTGTGGTACTCTCCCCTGCATTGTTAAAAACTGAAGACAGCCCTACTTGGTTTGGCTCAATGGATAGAGGGCAGAAAGGTCCCAGGTTCAATTCTGGTCAAGGGCACATGCCCGGGTTGGGAGCTTGATTCCCCAGTAGGGGGCGAGCAGGAGACAACTGATCCATGATTCTCTCTCATCATTGATGTTTCTATCTCGCTCTCTCTCTCCTTTCCTCTCTAAAATCAATTTAAAACAGCAACAACACACAACTGAAGACATTCTCATTGAGTTCCTTATTCTGGAACTCAACATTTTTTTCAATGTGCATGAATAAGCTAATATTTGATATTTCTTAATTACAGAGATTTCTAACATATAGTTTTAAAGATAGCATTTCCTAGAGCTGCCCCAAACTGGAAGCTAAAAAGAGCTAACTAAGCTAATTACTTTCTCCACATTCCACAATAGTTTCATGTTCTTTAATTTTAAACAAATTTTTCCTGTTTCAAATTTGTAGCAAATTTCATTATGCTTCTCAACTTTGAGCCCTGGCCACTCTCTAACCAATGTGGCAAATTCTAAGAGGAAATAATTCAGAAAATAGTTTATTGGAGTTTTGCAAAGATGAAAATGTTATCTTGCAAAGTTGAGATTTTTACATCCTGGATGTTTTCAAGTAAAGAATGAATGTTCATCCATCAGGGAATGAAAAGTTAAATTCTTCATGCTCCAAAGTTCTTTCTAGAATTCTATGACATAAGATGAGTCTATTTAAAATTATGACACAATGAATCATTCAGTGAAATATTCAGCCACTTTGAACACCATGTTGATAAAAATTATTATTCACAAAATTCAATCTTATGAAAAATTTGATAAAATTGTTTAACAATATGGTCATATTTTAATTAATAAATAATACAACATTAAACCTAATATATCTCACTTTTAATTATTTTTAACAGCCTGTGCAAGTATTTACTTCTGAGATAGGTTTGCCTGCAGTTAAGAGAGAAGCATGGCATGCTAGAAGGCCAAAGGATTTGCCATAGTAAATTTAGCTTAATTTTGAGCTCTATCACTGGTTAGTTCTGCAATATTATGTATTTTTTTAACTTCTCTAGGCCTAACTTTCTGTACCTGGATAGGAGTTGGAGGATTCTCAGAAGATAGGGGAATCCTTCAATGATAAGCAAGGAAATGACTATTGTGTACATGCCAATTTATCTGTGATTTGATTTCTCTGCTCATAATTCATATTTTCTTTGTCAGTATAGTATACTCTTTAAGGATATAAGTTGAGAAAAGAGACCACTTCAGTTTGAATCCTTGCTCTCTCATTAGGTGATCATGGATTGTGATCTTGTATATATTTTTTAAATTTCTGTGCACCACAGTCCTCTGATCTGGACAGAGGAGATGATGATAATTCTAAACATATATTGTCATAGGGACTAAGTACGTTTGCACATGTAAAATGTTTAAATGGTTTCTGACACACAGTAAACATTCAATAACTATTAGCAATTGTTTCATTCCTTTTACATTTTATATCATTTTGGGGATGAGAATGATATGAAAATGAAATTGTAAGTCTATGCTTTACTAAAAGTACTGCTCTATATAAATGAACCTGAGCATAAGAGATGGGAGTGTTATATGAAGGGACTTTTAGGCTACTTTTCAAACTAAGTATTTGAACAGGATGAATTTTTAAAAGTTGGTTGTCTATGTTTCACTTTGCAATTAATTTCCTAGCAATATAAAAATTTGATGCTTTCCCCCTCTGATCCATATAATAGAGTTCCTGAATTTGAAAATATACTCAGAAATGAACTCATACATGTAGTTCTAAGTGTACATAATGAATCATAAAAACACTGCCGATAAATGAAAGCATTCCGTGCTTATCTAAATTCAAAACAATTATTATTTTCAGGCTTTCTAATGAAAAAGAAGTTTTTTTCCCCAAACCACAACAACTTAGAGATAGATTTCTGATTGTTTTCTCTGGTCCTACGCTCTATTTTCCACAAACACCCCAGGATTACATCCTCTAAATAACACAGTCCTTCGGAGTCCCTACAAGAGGTGCTTGAAAGTGGCCACTTTGTCCAAACACCTTAAATACCTCTTCTTTTATTCTCACTTTCTGTTCTGACCTGGATCCGGCTGCCAGCGCACATGAAAGAAATTACAAAAGCTTCTCAGTCACCGCGACTCTGGCTCCTTTTGCACCACAGCATTTGTCATTGCCAAAACAGCAGAGTTTAATTAAGTGTTGTGAGCAGCCTAGTGAGAAACACACTTTAAATTAAACCTCTGTACATGCAGCTATTGGTTCTTTACCTGCTGAACGATCAGCGGGGTGTTAGGCATAAATTCCGTCTCTCGAGGGAAACGCAGCTCCACGCACCTCTACCGATTCATAAATGATCCTGCTTTCTCAGAACCATAGCTTATTACAGCACTTTTAATTATTTCTAAGTTTTAAACACCGATGGATGAAGGCGATAATTAATGTGCCTACCACTAAACATTTTATTTACTCTTGATATATTAATGGTATTATCAAGAAAATATGCTACAGTTTCAGGTTTAACAAAATTACATGGCAAATTACCTTTTGATGCATCAAGCAATCGCTAATATAATGGAATAAATTATCTTAACACCTCAGTGGGAACGGATGGGTAAAAACATATATAAGCATTTTACTCTTCTGAATGTTTTTGCAATTACACATTTCAGGGGACACAAATTAATGATGCAAGTGCTTGGAGTTTTAGAAACAAAAACAAAAGAACAATTTATAAAGAGGATTTGTGGGTTTCCTACATGCCAGGGATATGTGTATTAAATGCATCATAAAAACACGGCTGAGAAATAAAAGCATTCCACGTTCCCCTAAATTCAAAACCATTATTATCTTCAGGCTTTCTAATCGCTAATGAGAAAGAAATATCATTGTAACTGGCCTCCTGACAGCAAACTTCTGGTACCATGTTGGTGTGAGAAACAATATTATTGCTTCTTAAAATTAAATTCCTGTTTGCTCAGTTTGTGTAAAAAAAACCAAAATCTTACCTCTTAAAATTAAATTCCTATCAGATCAGTTCCACTTAAACATTCAAATTTAGGTTTTTGCTTGACATGAAAAAAAGAAAGTGACCGGTACGTTTTAAAGCTTCTGGGTTAAATACATTTTCCTATAAAATAACGGCTATGATTTTTCTCAACTGAGCAGAGTCTATTGGAGCAAGGGAACAGTCAGAATAGATGACCAGACCCATAAAATATCCTTGACTTGTTCCACAACACCATGGGGCAATTTCACACTCTGAAGGACATTCTCAGTATTGAGGCCTGCCCTACAAAGATGCAAAAAAGATTATCCATTAGTAGAAATAGGCACAAACATGTATCTGTTCTTCATTAATGTAAGTCGTACGTCTTTTGTTCCATGTTTGGCTAATTTCATAAAGTTGATGCTGGTAAAAGCTTTCCATTGATTAGGGAGTTTTTGCCTGGAACTTTTGCAGACAAGGTAAGAATGGATTTGACTATCATAAAACCATTTAACTAATTTTACTAGAAGATACCTCTAAAATTTTTATTGACACAGTGATTTTAATCTTTCCATTCTAAGCTTTAGATAAAGAAGATTGCAGTGATCATATTGAAATATGCAAAAGAAGATACACACACAGAAGCTCCTACTTGAAATTAGGCTGACCTCTAAAATATTTCAGGATAAGTATTAGTTTATTTGTACTGATGTTAATTGGCTTAACAACCTAATTTATGCTAGTGATCTGCAGTTGCTAATTTAAATTATAGACTGTGCATTTTATTTCACTTTTTTGATGTGAACTTCAAAGAGAATAAACATGTTAATGACTTCAGAAAGGATATCTGGCTCATCATTGTAGCAGCTAAAGTAATTTCTTATAAAAGTATTAATGATTGTTGATATCAATAAATCCTGCCAAATTGATAAATGCATATTTTGTATATAGGTATTATTTTTCCACAGTCGTCCTCAGTCAGGTTTTACATGCAATCTGCTTATATGGGTTTTTATCTCTCCTTCCACTTTTTTTTTTTCTTTACATTCTCCATGTCTTCCACTTTCTCTGTTTCTTATACAGATTTCTCACTATTACCAAAATTGAAAATAGCAGTGAAAAAGCAACACCCACGACACAATAATTTGGGGTGGAACATGCACCATTACAACAGCTATAGCTGCAAAGACAGGAGTAATTTAGGGAGGTATAGGTCAATTTAGGGGAGCAATAGGTTAATTTGTTTAATGAGTGGCCCCTCTGCTCAAAAATATTTCCAACTCACAACCTTAAATTATTTCACTTGCTGGTTTTACATAAATGAATGTTTCACCAACGATAGATTAATTTGTTTTAATAAGCATCCTCTTTAAAAATGAAAATACCTTTGGGAAAGGTTAGTGATTAATACTCCCTACATTAATATAAATAGGTTTAATTAGACTGCTGCCTCCTAACCTCTTAGTTGGTCTCTTCTGCATTGAGGGGGGGGGGGGGGGGGAATGCTATTCGACTGGTAAAAAGACAGTCATCAATCCTAAAACCTAATGATAGTTTAAGTGGTAAGTTATGGAGGAGGCCACACCTTCTCAACACCCAACACACTGCTCAAGAGCAGAGACGCTTGGAGGCTAGATTTTTCTGGGTTCAAATCCCAACTCTCTCACAGGTTAAATGTGTAACAGTTGACAAATTAATTAGCTAAGTTCTCCTAGTAAAATAGAAATGCTAATAATAATAATGCCCAATTTATAAGATTGCTTTGAAAATTAAATGAGTTAATGGGTATAAAATCTTTAACACAGAGGAAGCTCTCAAAAAATGGTTGCTAATTTGATCAGATCATTTCAGTGAAAAATGTATTAAGCAATTATGCGTGAATATTCTTCAGTCAGATGAATTAAAGATTTTTTAAGCACTCATTATATGGGTCCTTTTCCAACTTGGCTGTCAGCAGAGTCACCAATGTCCCATAGCAAAGCCCTGTACAGCCCACAGGCCTCTGCCCAGGCTCATCCGTAATCTCTCCCAGATTCAGTCTCCACTCTTAATCTCTTGTGCCCCCTTTTGTATGATTGTCTTGCCTCAACTGCAGGCTTGTCTTTTTATGAAACATATGTTAGCCAAAGAACCCATATTGCATATGGGTACCCAATGGTCACAGAAAGTAGTGTGATGAAGGCCTGGGGTGAGACAGGGGCTGGGAGGAGGAGTAAGGAGAGGAACATTGGGGAATATCTGTAATACTGTCAACAATAAAATAGAACTGAATTAAAAAGAAGTTTCTTTTTCAAGTGTTAGCCATTGACAGTAGAGTTAGGGAAGCTTCAGCAAGGGCAGAGATTAGATGCGTTCAGAATTGAAAGGCAATAGGTTAGAGTAAATCAGGGCTAAAAATGGACATATTCAAAGCTCAGGAGTGCCAATCAGTAATGCTCTGTATTTCCATCTAAAAAATTACACTAAAATACTCAGGATCAAATGGGTTAATGTGGGTCCAGCTTGGGATTTCATCCAAACTTTGAAAAATGTAGAGGAATTCTAAGCAAGTGGCATGCTAATAAAATTTTAGTGTACAACCTATTTATTTCTCAGAATAATTTAATTTAAGGGACAAGATCCTAAATAACAACACTGGAAAATGTGATTTAAGGTTATAATATACAACAAAAAGATCAGAAGTAAATCAGAGAAATGGGAAGATAAATAAATAATTAGTATGCTTTTATAAGTTGCCACTTTTAACCAAGAGTCAATTTAATAAATCAGAAACCGTTCTTTAATACTCCATGTCATAATTCTTCTTTAGTTTCAATTAATCATTATATGAGATCTTTTAACAAAAAACTTACCAAGATAGAAATTTTCTTCCTTTCTCCTTAATTTATTAATTTATTTTTAAATATAAAGATATTTAAGGTAGTAAATAATTAGTTTTTTTAAAAAAAATAAATGATGATGGTCATGATTTTATGATGCTATATGACCACTATTCCCTGAAAAAAAAAAAAAACTAATCTAATAAAAGAGTAATATGCAAATTAATCATCACTCTGAGACACCTAAGCCACACCCACCAGCCAAGCCATGCCTACCAACCAATCAAAGTGGCTGTATGCAAATTAGTCCAGCCAAGATGGCAGCCGGCAGCCACAGAGCTAGAGCAAATAGGAGGCTTCTATTTGGAGAAAACTGCTTGCCTTGGCCAGCTGGGCATCTGCTCATGGCAAAAAAGTTTCAATTATAGAAGCCACAGAGCTGAAGCAAACAGGAGACTCCGTTGCCTGCCTAGGCCTCCACTCAAGGCAAAAAAGTTTCAATTATAGAAGATAAACAAACCCCAGAAACCTGATTCCAGCCAGCCTTGCTGGGACCTTGGGTCAATGGGAGCTGTGGCCAGCCTGAAAATGGCCCTCACACCCTCACCCAGGCTGTCCAGGTACCCCAGTAGGGACCTGAACCCTGAAGGGACTGTAGGCAGCCTAAAAATAGCCCTCAGCCCCTCACCCAGTCTGGCCACACCCTCATGGGGTGAGGGTCCCCACTAGGGGGCTTGGCCAGCCTCCAAACAGCCATCAGCCCCTCACCCAGGCTGACCAGGCAAGCCAGCAGGTGGAAATCCCCCAAGGGGTCCCAGACTGTGAGAGGGCACAGAACACACTGAGGGAACCCCGGAGTGCACACATTTTTGTGGACTGGGCCCTTAGTGTATAGCTATAGATAGATATAGATATAGATATAGATATAGATATAGATATAGATATAGATATAGATATAGATATAGATATAGATATATAGATATAGATATAGATATAGATAGATATAGATATAGATATAGATATAGATATAGATAGATATGTATATATGGGTAATATGCTAAGTGTCCCTCCCTTCGTCCAACCGGTTGCTATGACATGCACTGACCACCAGGTGGCAGACAATGCAGGAGCTGCCAAGCTGCAGTGACTTGGCAGTTGTGGTTCTCGGGTGATGCACCCGAAACCAGGAAACCAGAGAGAGCGCGCGAGCCTGATTCCTTGCAGGGCCGCGTGATTCCATCTTCAGCCATGGGTTATGTTGTTGCTGGGGCACTGTCAGCCTCAAATCTGGTTTACTGCACACTTGCATTTGCATTCCACACCCTGTATGACGGCAATTTTGCAGGGTTCCCTCTCGCACTCCAGGACCCCTCGAGGGATGTCTGAGAGCCAGTTCGGCCCAATTCCTGCAGGCCAGGCCAAGGGACCACACCTGCTAGATGGGCCTTGCTCATCCATGAGGCGCCACCTCAAGTGTGGCCAGCTGGGGAGGGACCACAGGATATTGGCTCCAGGGCATGTCCATCTTGCTCAGTCCTGATCCACTGGCCACCTTCTAGTTAATTTCCTTCCAATGTGCATGAATCCATGCACTAAGAGATCATGAGATCTATTCACACACACCATTATACTTGTAACACCTATACACTAGTAAATAGATGTATACTTTTAAAATATTTTAACAAAAATTAAACTTTTAACAGATTTTTACTCTGCAAAAAAAATTTTTACTTTGTTTTATTAAGTTAATATGTCATAAGAATTTTTTCCAGGTCACTGCATATAGCTTTAATTAATTTATATGGCTGAAGTGAAATGTACTTAAATGTCTTCTTTTAAAAAAATGATTCCAGTTTGGGAGTTTGGTGTCACTGCAAAACAACAACAACAAATACAGATATATATATTTCTTTTCTTTTCTGCACTAGAGATGCCCTACAAAGGTTAAAAGGGGGGGGGGCATTTGCAACTATAACAGAAACTATCATGTTAGTTTTCTAAAACTTTGCAACAATTGATTTTGAAACCTACTTGTTAATAAGTCAACAAAGCTCCTATTAACTTATGTGAATACACTATATCTAAAGAAATATTGAGCAATCACTTTCAAGGGCCACAGTCATTGGTTCTTGTCAGGATAGGAGCTTTAACTGTGAAGTAGAATAAAGTTACCTGAAAACCATACAAGGCTCCAAAATACCGATTTTTTTCATATGAGGTAAGTTCCCTTAAGTTCTTAGTATAAAGCACCTCTTCTTTGAATGAGCCACCAAAATCATACTCACTTAGTAGTTTGATATGTTTATCCCACAATATAAAAGAAGTCTAAAAAAAAAGCATTTTAAAATATCTTTAAAAATAGTTTTCATACCTTGTCAGATTTTCATTCCTGTGTACTAAAGACTCAATCACTAGACTCCAATTCTTTTAAAATACTACAGTCTAGGTGGTCTCAGGACCACAGGAGGATGCACCAAAGGAGAGGTATAGAGCATTGCCAGAATATGAAAAGCTTTCTGCACACATTTTTAGCAATACCAGAGGAAGCATCCAAAATGTGCAAAATTTGCCTATGCTTTCTTAAAGGGAATTTTATTGACTGTGAGGTATTAGCTTTCTAATAGGACAGCGGTTCTCAATGAGGCAGCATTTTGTTAGGAAATTTGTAGTGCTATTTGTTCTATTGATATCAATTTGTGAGTGAGGAACATGGACGCTGAATACTCTCCACAGACATTATGTAGGGGGAAATAGTTCTAATATGTAGAATGGGGGGAATTAGCACTATACAACAGCTTATAAAATTGATTTCCACAGAGGTACAGTTAATAATTTTGATACATCTACACATATACGCCAGAGTTAAAGAATTGGATAGCATGTAGCAGGAGCCATATTCCTCGTTGTTGGAGTGGAAGTATACAGATAAGCAAGGAGAGAGAACTGCAATAATGCACACTGTAACAGAGCAGAATTAGAGACCTCATTACGGACTAAGCTCTTGCGTACACTAGTTGCAAACACACAGCAGTATTTGAGTGGAGGAGTTAGTATGCATGCCATATTTTCTCATTCAGAGCACCTAGAAGCAGTGATAACTCAGCATTACACCTGGTGCCCTAATTGTGGTTTCTGGTATCATTCTCCCCATGAAAGGAACCAGGGATCCTTGGAGAAATGGTTAATTCTAGGACTGGGTAAAGAAACGTACAAGATGAGGCTGGAGTATCTTGTAGGCCAGAAAGTAAAAAGCTGGTTTGCGCGTACAACAAATAAAATCAAATTTGGTAGGGTGATTATAGTACAGCATGGTGTTGGCTGCTATGTCCCTCTTCTGAGGAGAATCATTCACACCCTGATCTTTTGGAGACTATTTTTAAAGAACTTTACAGTCATGCACCACATCATGACATTTTGGTCAATGCTGCATGTATGATGATGGTCTCATGAGATTATAATGGAGCTGAAAAACTGCTATTTCCTAGTGATGTTATGGCTGTCTAAATACTGTAGTGCAAAGCATTACAAAAATACCATTGTGTCGCAGTCAGATAAGATTTTAGTTCAGTCACATGCTATCAGCTTTGTAGCCGAGGAGCTAAAGAGGAACCGAATTTGTTGGCCCAAAATAGGTGTATGAGGCATAAGAATTACTTGAGGCTGGTTTATTTTGAAAAACTACAGGGGAGGAGCTTGGAAAACCAAGTAGAAGTTATACTTGGTAAAAGACGCTCCTCTTGTAAGGAACAGGAAATTGAATTTATCCCTAGAAGCTCTTACCAACGCAGAAGGCAAAGATTTAAATCTGCATAATAACCTTACCCTCTTTACTGTGTTGCTTCTGATAATCTGTTTAACTGACTGTCCCCACCGCTAACAGCTGTTGTTTTTAGCTAAAGGTGGTATATAAGGTGGTAACTTCAGCCATTTTGGGATGTTACTGAGTTATCTGCATCTCTCCCATGTATACAGGAGCTGCATGTGTTATTAAACTTATGTTTTTCTCTTGTTAATCTGCCTTTTATTACTTTGATGACTCAACCAAGAACCCAGAAAAGTAGAGGGAAATTTATTTTTCCTTCCCTACAGAGTAAATAGGCTACAACGTGTAGCCTAGGTATACAGTGGGCTATAATACCATCTGGGTTTGTAAACTCGCACAATGGCAAAACCTCCTACAGAAGCATTCTCAGAAGGTATCCGATGGTTAAGGGGGGCATGACTGTGTAACTAGGAGGAACACTGCTTTGAGGTTATGCATTTCATTGCTTCTCCAACTTGAATGTGTATATGAATCCATAAGTAAATCTGGAGCAAGATGTTCATTGTGTAAGGAATGGATAGAAATCTGAAGTCAATGAAGAGATTTTATTGGAATAGCCTAAACCCTAAGAAAAAACAAGTGTCACTCTAGGATCCAGTAGAGCTAATCATTTGTTCATCAACAATTTATGTGACAAAAGAAAGAGCCTTACAATGACAGCAGTTTGCAGTGCAAGAACCCAGAACCTTTCAGAACAGGGCTGGACTTCCAACTGTCATTTACCAATAGGAGCGATAAATAGAAATTGGCCAAAGAGAGACCAACAAGAGAATTTCCACAATAATGTGTCTAAAGGGAAAAGACAAAATGAACAAATTGAGGTAGAAAAGTTCAAATTGGCAAAATGAGGGCTCAGGTAGTGGTGGGTAATTATGTCCAAAGCACAGTTGAGAAAGAAGTGAAGCCAATTGGCCACATGCATGGATTCTACTGGTAGAATAAACAGTTTAACTGTCCTTATCCCTAGAGGGTAGTTCACTGTTTAGCAGTGTTGAGTTTTGAAGTCTGTAACTACAGAAGCACGTTGGGAATGTGGAAGTGACAGAGAAGAGAATCCTATATAATAAAGAGGTAATATGCAAATTAGCCCTCACACGCTCACAAGATGGCTGCCTACAACCAGGTGAGCAGGAGGGTTAGTGAAGGATGACCAAACAACTGAACACCAGGCTGCATGGAGCTACCAGGACAGTGGGGGCGCCGTGAGGGGTGATCAGGCTGGCAAGAAGGCAGTTGGGGGGAACCAGGCTGGCCGAGGGGGGCAGTTGGGGACAACCAGCCAGCAAGGGGGAGCAGTTAGGAGTGACCAGGTCAGCAAAAAGGGGGCAGTTGGAGATAACCTGGCAGGCAGCAGGGGGCAGTTAGGGGCAACCAGGCTGGCAGGGGTTGGGGGCAGTTTGGTGGGATCAGGCTGGCACACAAAGGAAGTGAGGGGTGATCAGGCAGGTAGGCAGGTGAGTGATTAGGAGCCAGTGGTCCTAAACCATCAGTTGGACATCCCCTGAGTGGTCCTGGATTGGAGAGGGTGCAGGCTGGGCTGAGGGGGACCCCCTTCCCATGCACAGATTTCATGCACCGGGCCTCTAGTACTACATAAAATAGATCCCATTGAAGTGAAGCTGAAGAACAAAATTTCTGACATATTAGATTAAAATACAAATGGAAATTTGTTTTAAAGGAACCAGCAAAATCTAAGATCCATGCAATTATGTTGGCTTTACCTGTCTGCCCTCTTCCTTGTTCCTGGAAACTTCTGCCAAGTTCTTTCAAGGCCTCTGTCTGGAATGCTACTTCCCCTGATAGTTGCCTGGCTCATTTCCTTATTTAATCCAGGCCTGCAGGAAATTTTCAAACCCTTAGAGAGATCTCTGAATAGATTCATTAAAGTAATCCCCCTTTTCACTAACTTTTTGTAGCTATCACAATTTTTCTAATTAGTGCCTGACTTTACATGTGTATATGTGTATACACCCATACTTAATTATTATAGACTAGGGGCCCAGTGCACGAAATTCATGCACTGGGTGGGGGGGAATTCCTCAGCCGAGCCTGCCCCCTCTCACATATTGGGAGACCTCAGGAGGTGTCCTACTGATGGCATAGGCCCGCTCTCAGACTGCCTAAGACGCAGTCTGGCCTCTCTTTGTGGGAGGTGACCAGGCTAATCAAGGGAAGCCACCAGCCCCATCATCCTGTTGCTGCAGCCACTGCCAGTCACCACAGTACCAACGTATTTTCATCAACACAGACACCAGTCCCTTCATCATGAAAAAATGACAACTTTCTTTAGGCATTTTCAAGATGTGTCTTGCATAGGATATGATCTTTCTTTCTTTCTTTCTTTCTTTCTTTCTTTCTTTCTTTCTTTCTTTCTTTCTTTCTTTCTTTCTTTCTTTCTTCCTCACCTAAGGACATGTTTCCATTGATTTTTAGAGAATGTGGAAGAAAAGGGAAAAACAGAGAGAAACATCAAGGTAAGAGAAACACTTTAATTGGTTGCCTCTTGCATATGCCCTGACCTGGGCCTCGGCCAGGGAGGAGCATGCAACCTAGGTACATGCCCTTGGTCAGAATTGAACCCAGACCCTGCAGTCGGCAGGCTGAGGCATTATGCACTGAGATAAACTGACTAGGGCAGGATATGACATTTCTTAGCCCTCCAGCAGTGGACCTTCATTTTTTTTCTCCAGGAGTGTGGTGGAAAAACCCTGGATTGCCTTTATGGATTCTTATTATCCAAGTTACTAAGAATATTACCAGTGGCATACAGGGAGCTTAGCCAATGAGCGGTAAGAAAAGGTGTTTCCTCTGTAGTTCACTCTGATCACCAGCTCCAGCTCCACCCCTATGCCTCCAATCCCAGCTCCACCCCTCCCAGGCCTATAACCTCTGCCTGAGGCTGGAGGCCTGGGCAGGGGACCCCCAAGCCCCTCTGATAGCTGGTTTCACAGACCCCAGGCCTCTGAGATCACTGCTCTGATCCTGCCCCCTGTCATCACCAGTTCTGCCCTTGCCCCATTGGCAGCCTCTGGCCAAGGCTGCGGGCCTGGGAAGGGGACCCACAGACCCCTACTTTGCTGGCTCCATTGATGCCCAGACTCCTGCAATCGCAGGCTCTGCCCCTGCCCCTCTGATTGCTGGCTCTGTGGAGCCCTGGCCCCTGTGATCTCTGGCTTTTCCCTGCCCTGGCCTGAGGCCTCTGGCTTAGGCCTTATGCCTGGGTAGGGCACTGTCATACCCCTCCCATCACCGGCTCTGCCCTTGCCCATGCCTGAGGTCTCTGACAAAGGCCTCTGGCCTGAGCAGGGCACCCCCAGCCCCCTCTGCATATTACTCTTTTATTAGGATACACTAGAGGACTGGCACTCAAAATTTGTGTGCGGGTATGATTCCTAGGCTTGGCCTGCAATCAGGGCCATCTTCCCTGGATGCCCAGAGCTGGTCCCTGCTCCTGTCACCCCAATTCCCTGTTCACCATTGGGTTATTGGAGCCTGTCGGCCAGGGGGAGGAACCAAAAGGTCGGTCGTTCCACCCACTTGCCAGCCCCACCCCTGTCACAGGTTTCCCTCTGTGTATGGGGTGACTGGTGGGGTGGGGAACTTGGCTTGGCATTATTCATGTCCCCCACCACCCACCCTCGATTCCCCATTCACCACTGGGTAATCAGAGCCTGCTGGACAGGGAAAGGGACCAAGAGATGGTCAGTGTGCCTCATAGTGACTGGTCGAGCGGTCATTCTAGTTATTCCACCATGAGGGTCAATTTGCATATTACCCCTTTATTATGTAGGATAGATGTATAGATAAATTGATTTCAGAGAGGAACACAGAGGGAAAGAAAGATAGAAACATCAGCGATGAGAGCTAGTCCATCTCCTGCATGCCCTACACTGGGGATTGAGCCTGCAACCTGGACATGTGCCCTGACCAGAAATCTAACTATGACCACCTGGTTCATAGGCTGACACTCAATCACTGAGCCACACTGGCCAGACATTATATATTTTTAATAACTGCTTTCCATACTTGAACCCAAGCACATTGATAACAGGGATATTGTCTGTTTTGCTCACTACTATCTCTTTAGCTTAGATGAGAGTCTGGCCATAGTAGTTGCTCAATAAACATGTTGAACTAGTAAATTAATGAATGTATCAGCACTTTCATATTGACCAGATATTACAAATTCATCAAAACTATGAGCTATTAAAAAATATGTTAAATGGTCATGAGGTTTACTATCATTATATCCTTAGTAGTAGGGTAAAATTTTAGTAAAAATAAATAATTGTTTAGCTGTCTCAACATAATTGTCACTCACATTATTTTATTTTACTGCCAAGAGCAAATATATTAATCCCAGTAACCTATGGGTGTGAAAAAAATCTGGTGTGAGACTTTAAGCTCAGCAAATCTCAAGGTTATGTATGATAATATTCTTGAGAGGCCAAATTACAGACATCACATGCATATTAAAAAACGCTTTCCCAAATGTTTCATATTTGAACAATCTCTAACCTCTCCTAGGCTTAAGAGCTCGATCCTAAATGGACTACTGAAGTTGAGCTTCCCACTGGGATCACAGCAAGTGTCTTCTTTGAGAGTGAGGAGGCTGAGAATCACACACCAACTGGAAGAAGTGCTTTGAAATTAACTGGTGTTTTAGAAATTGATCTGGTAGGTAATAATCTTCTGTATCTAACTTGTGACTTATTCCAATTAAAAAATTTTAACACATACTCTCTGAAACATAGATGACTTCTACAGTTGTGTAATACTAGGTCTGGCAACCAAAGATTTTAGTTTTCTCCCTCAGACATTGATTTATTTGGTATGTTAGCCAAAGTATATGACAGGTTTTGTATTTCAGAATTGCCTGAGTATTAAAAAAAAACACAACTTGTTAATTATTCAATTATATAAATAAACCAAGATAGGATATAAATTTTGTAATTATCATCTTAAATAAATATTGGCTGTTGCAAATATGATTAATATTAAATAAATATTTTTAAATGAATGAGGAAGTCTAAAAATTCCAAAGAAAAGACAAATTTTGAAAACTGCCTACTTCTCTATGATTACTGCTTTTTAAGAAATCTGTTTTATTTGTTAAAATTAATATAAAAATGGCCATAGATTTTAAAGAAAATCTGTTGTGTTTTGTTATCGTTGTCTACCTGTTTTCTAAATTTGCCTTTTGCTTGCTTGTTTTGTGAGACGTGTGTTTACATCAAGTAATGTCCACTAAGTTATGGGTTCCAAAATATGAACTTGGCCTCTTATCTAAGAATGTATGAACCTTGAGCAAGATGTTGCTAAGTACTTTCCATTGAAACAAAATTCTGACAATGATTCCAGCTTTGATTCTCAAAGGGAGACTTCCCCATTTATTTGTTAAAACTTCAAAGGAGTGATGGCTGAAGGAACGAAACAACTCAAAATCATAACTGTCCAATACATCTGTCTCAAAGGGAAGACAGAAATTTATTATATTTTTAGACTATAACCTAGTCCAACTGCTCAAAAATTCAACCAGGCTTGAGTACATGAAATATTTCTATAAAAATCACTGTCAAAACCTATATATTTAGCACCAAGTGGCATGTTTTAACAATTTATTGATTAGTTGTAGGGCCAACCAATCCATTGAAATAGATTTTTATAAATAATAATAAATATTAAAAATGTCACCTTTTCCTTTACTGGTTGATATAGTCTGGGCCTAATATATTCAAGAATTGCCACTTCTATAGGAACTGTCAAGTTGAGGCAATGAATAATTCTATTATATCAAGAAAAGGGAATTTTTTTTCTCTCGATACCCAAACATAACAAATGTATTTTAAATCGTTAATTCTTCAGATAAAATAAAAGCAAATTTATTTTCATTTAGACATACCAAAACAAGTATTCTTTCAACACTGTAAATGAAAAATATTTTATTATTTAGATGTCTTATTTGACAACACAGATAGATATTTAGAATTCTTATTCTTCAACCACAAGTATGTATACACTGTGTCTACATTCTTGAATTTAGAATAAAAATTTCTAAAATACAAGTTAATATTTTGAGATAGAGACTATTATTATGATGTCATGGTGCCACTGATACAAAAACATTTTTTCAAAGAAAATATTATCAGAATAATCTCATTTGTTTTAGTAATCTTGCCTTGTAACAAACCACACCAAAACTTAGTAGGTCACAATAATAACCATGTAGCCCAGCTGGCATAGCTCAGTGGTTGAGCATAAACCTATGAACCAGGAGGTCATGGTTGGATTCCTGTCAGGGCACATATCCAGGCTGCAGGCTCACTACCCAGTATAGGGCATGCAAGAGGCAGTGGATCAGTGATTCTCTCTCATCATTGATCAGTTGCCTTCCTCTCTGAAATCGGTAAAAGTATATTTAAATAATAACCATTTATTTATTTGTGACTACATTTTGGGCTAGGAAAGTTGGGTGATTTTTCTGCCCTTGGTTGGTGTCACTTGTGTGAAAGCAGTCACTTGAAGGCTTGACCAGAAATTAATATTCTGAGATGGCCTCACTCATGAATCTAACAGTAAATTGACCTATGAAGTACAATGTCTAGAATCTTCTCCATCTAGCTCCTCCAGCAGGGTAGCGCAGACAGTATTCCAAGAACACAGCATAGAAACCTGGATACTTTTAGAGGCTTTGGTTCAAAACCCACATAAAACTACTTCAGCCTCATTCCATTGGTCAAAGCGATGTTAAAGTCCAGCCTCAATTCAGTGGCTTGGGGAATCGATTCACCTTTGATGATGAAAATAGAAATAATTTGCAGCCATGCTACAGCTTCCTCATTTGTGCTTTTTTATACAAAATATTCAAATATTTCTAATTTTTAGATATTTGAAGTTCACACCATAGAAGAGGGGACTGAGAATAATATCATTCATTTATTGTTCAGCCACTCTTGTGCTTTACAGACTTTCAGGAATAAACAAAATTAGCATTTGAAGAGTTTATTTTTGAGAGGAGAACTTATGGGAGAAGGTCATAAAGACAGCAATTGACTGTAATTAAGTAGACTTGAGTTGATAATTTGGGGATAGGCAATGACAAAATATACTTTTGCAACAATACTCACTACAGAAAAAGATGTTCTAATGTATTTAACAATATATTTACAAGTTTATAATATGTGTTAATATCATATGAGAAATCCTCTGATTTTAATGTGCATATGGAGGATCTCAATAAATGATGCAGCTTAGTAATCCCAAATCTTGACAATTTTGTACCAGGAGACTGATGAAGTTGGTAGCTAGACAGTATTTTAAGAAACACTAATTTAAGGAATGTGATAATCAGAAAACAAACCCCAGAAACAAAAGTAACAAAAATAGAAGTTAAAACGAACATATTTTGAATGGTATATGGTATATTTTTAAAAAGATTTCTCAGATAGTCAAAACTATCACTATTATAAAAAATCAGCCATACAAATGTAAATGTGATTCATGCTTCCTGTAAGAGGCAGAGCTGAACACAGAGTTCTTCCAGACTTTAAGAATTTGAGCCCTAGCTGGTCGGAGTGGATAGAGCATCAGACTGAAGGGTCTTGGGTTCAGTTCCAGTCAAGGGAACATGCCCAGGTTGCAGGAGGCAGCCAATCAATGATTCT
>PVJC01008123.1:14213-49446 GCA_004026665.1 Murina feae | reverse complement strand
GGCCAATCAGGGGAGGGGTCTCAGATGGTAGCTGCCGGCCTTGCCCCTGGTCGAAGTGGGGGGCCGATGGGGGCAGAGCTGGCTGGGGGGAGGGGCCGTGGTCCAATTGGAGTAGTGGGAGCTGATTGGGGGTGTGACCGGAGGGGGGAAGGGCCATGGGTGGTTGGCTGGCCGGCCCTGGCCCTGCCCCTGATCAGAATGGGAGGGCCCATCATGGGCAAGGCCTGCCAGGGGGAGGGACCACAAGCTGATGGGGTGGTGGAGGCAGGGCCATCCAGGGAGAGGGGCCATAGGCAGTTGGCTAGCTGGCCCTGCCCCCTATTGGAGTAAGGGGGGCAACTGGGGGTAAGGTCAGCCAGGGGAGGGGCTTCGGGCCAATTGGGGTGGTGGGGGCCCATCGGGGGCGGGGCTGGCCATGGGGGAGGGGCCATAGGAGGTGGGCTGGCAGGCCCCACCCTAATCTGCCAGTTCGCTGGCTACAGTGGGCATCATAGTGTTACAGCATTCAGGTCACTGGCTTTTTATAGATACCGATACTGTCTTTATAGGAACTTTCAGAAGACAGGTACAAGTTTGCAAACTGGTACACATTTTCTGGAGAATAATTTTAGAATATATCAGGACTTGTAAAATGCATTCATACAATCTGGCCAGTAACTCCACTTTTATACCTTAAGCGAGTAACCTGTACAATATGCTCATTACTGTACTATGGATATGAAGAAATTGAAGAAACTGACGGAAAAATCAATATTTAAGAGATGGTGTATCTCAGGGCGAACAAACTCTCTCAGTAAAGGGCCAGACAGTAAGTATTTTAGGCTTTGAGACCTATATATGGTTGCTGTCATGTATACTTTGTTCCTTACAATCCTTTAAAAATGTTAGGACCACTGTGCAGCTAGCTGAGTGCTGGATTTGGCCCCCAAGCTGTGGTCTGCCACCCCTGATTTCTATCTCAACCAACAGATTCAACAGCAGACATGAAGGGCCATTAAAAATCAAAATTCTGAATACTTAATCAACTAGGGACATGCTCATGATACTAAAAATAGAATACAAAGATATATGCAAGGTAATTTTTATTTAGAAATATATAAGCACACACATTGAAAAAAAAGATTGCAAGAACCAGCATTAAACTGTTAGCACTGGCTTCTGTGGCGGCAGAATCATAGGCGATTTCATTGTAATATGGGCTTTAGTTTCCCAGCTTTCCATTATGAGTGGATACGTCTTCGACCTCTGATCCCTCAATCTGCCATATTTTCAGTGTCCCTCACCCTCCTTACCGGGTTAAACCACTCACTCCTCCCCTCTCCTCTGCTCCAGCCACACTGGCTGGGTTGCTGGGCACACTCTCCCACCAAGCTCCTGCCCAGGGCCTGTCCGTGGCCTGGCCCTCCTGTCCCATGCTTACCACAGGCCCACTCCCCGAGTCACTCAGGCCTCTTGAGAAAACAGGCCTTTCTCACACCTTTCCCAACAGCGTTTTCAGTCACTTGCTGTCCTATTACCCAGGGTTTCCTTCCTTCAACCTTTAGCACCGACACAGTTATATTGATGTGGGTACTCTAACTCCCCCACAAAATACACGTTTGATGGGATGAGGTATTTTACTTCATACTAAATCCTTTACATCTGAAACAGTGCCTGGCACGTGAAGGTAAAGTAGTTGCTGAATTAATAACACAATAAACTCAATATCAGAACACAGCCCGTTTGGAAAGAAAGAGGAAATCGGCCTCAGTACAGGTTGGCCCGTTAATACCTAACTTGAAACATAATTACTTCACAAATCCGTGTCTGCAGCAGGCAACATACCCAACTCAAACACCAGCCCTCCCCGTCCCGGCCCTTCTCAATGTCCCCACACTCACAGCAACCGCAGGTGGTAGAAGGTACGGTCACATTGGTCGAGCCACGGCCCCTTGTCAAACTTGAGGTATTCGATGTCCTCCACCACCTGGAGAGTGGGAATTCCCATTTTAATGGAAAGTCTCATTTTAAATGACACAACATTTTAATACACCAGAAACTACAAATATCTGGCAGGAAGAATCACACTATAAAAGTGAAAAAGGAAGGAAGTCCAAACAGATGGCCTTCAGTGAAGCGGGGGACTGAGTGATGACCCCTCAATGTGGGCGTCTTGCCCAGCTGACACAGGAGACATTACCTGACAGTCTAGGAGAAAAGGGGCAGGTAAGAAAGAGTCAGACTAGGGAGGAGACCTGAGTTTGTGACAGACTACTCATTTCCTCCCAAGCAACTTCATTCCAGGAACAACAGAACAATAAGAAAGTAAAAGCACTTCTTAGGAAGTTCCATGACCCATGTTCTCAGCCCAAAACCTGCAGCCAGGACAGCCTGGCCTCCCAAAAGAGCACCTTTAGGATGCACTCTCCCCAAACACACCCAACTGGGAGAAGTCATCTAAGTTTCTAGAATTTGGATATATTCCATAAGAACTCAAATAATGACAGTCTTAGAGCTAAACTGCATCACTCTTCTCAAACACATGCCATCTATTCTGTCAAAGATATCATAATAACCTAAAACAAGTCAGCACTACAAACACAGAAGGCTGGGCAGGAATGAAATGTGGCTGAATCAGTGGAAGAGCAAAATAAATCAAACTAAAAGGAACTCTCAGGCCGGCCCAGAGCCAGCTGAACGCAGTCCTCCCATGGGAGAGCCCTGTTCTCTCTCCTCCAAGCCAGGAGGCAGCTCAGGTGTTTCACAGGGAAGCAGACCGCTCTGTGATCCTGCTGCTATGTCACCACCTGCAGCTCAACCCCAGATCACAAAATCTGTTTTTTCTTCTAAAATTCTTATTTATTTTTTTTTTTTAGTAATTTGTGCTTTTTAAAAAAATGTTCTTAATGATTTTTTTAAAGAGAGAGGAAGAGAGAGGGTTAGAGAGACAGAAACATTAATGATGAGGATCATCATCAATCGGCTGCCTCCTGCACATCCCTACCAGGGATCAAGCCCACAACCCAGGCATGTGCCCTGACCAGAAATTGAACTGGTGACTTTTTGGTTCCTGAGTCACACTGGCTGGGCTGGGCTTAATAAGATGTGAGATAGTACTTTTCTTTTCTTAGCAAATGAATGGTCAACTGCCTCAATACCTTTCAAGAAATAAACTCTTTTCCTCTACTTTCTTATTAGCCTTTAAAATACTGTCTTTACCAAATCAAGTCTCACACACGTGCAGGTGCACCACACACACACACACACACATGCACCTGTTCCTGGACTCTGTACTGTTCCATTCATCTGTTCATTTATTCTAATATTACTACCACAGTGCTTTCATTGGCATAATTTTGTAATATGCTTTTGTATTTGGGAGGGTAAATGTTCTTATATTAATTTTTTTCAAAATATTTTGGCTATTACTCATTAATTATACTGAGATTCACTTGAATTTTTACAAAATGCATCTACTAATTTGGGGGAAGTTGGTACCTTGACATACTAAATCTTCTTGTTAACTCAGTCAAGTTTCAGTGTTACGTTCGATATCATAAATTCTGGAACAGGTAACTTGTGATTCTTTGTATCCACCACTTCATCATTTTAAGACCACAGAAACAGAATTATTTACAAGAAAATAATGTCCAGAGAGTGTGATGGGTGTGGAACTTCCCTTTGATTGTAAAACACAGCTGTTTCCCAGACCACTGGGAACTGAACTGACAATCTGATTTGCAAGAAGCTTATACAAGAATTGGATTTAATAATCACAAACTTTTCACTCATTTTCTTACCTTTTCTGAATCTTGAGCTTCCTTTACACTATACTGTAAAACTTCACATTTTTCACTGTAGAAAAAGAGGGAAGTTGGTATAAATTTCCAAGCTTACATTACTGTACAAACGAGCACTTACCCTTAAAGTTGCCACTACAAACAGGAACAGGTCACATTCCTGAATGGGCGCTGGGCTGGGCCTGCACTGGCTCCCATGGCCTGACTAGGTCAGAGGACAAGTTACAAGTAGGAATGTGCCCATGACTGGACAGTGACAACAGCAGGTCTGCTCCTGCCTTCTCTGCTGCCTCCCCACCACAAGCGTGAGAAACCAGAGCCTGTGTCTACAGAAGGCAGGGCACACAAGTCACCTGCTATGCAGACTGTCTCCAGTGGCTGCACCCATTAAAAAAAAGTACAAAGGAGGCCAGGGCCTCAGTGATACATGCGCACTGACAGGAGCCCAGTGGTCATGGTGGACACACACACAGATCACCTGAGCTGCTGGAATCTAGAATTTCAGAGGCAAATGAACCATCAAAATAAGCTCTTTCAATCAAACTATGCAAAAGGACAGTAACTCACTTCCCTTTGTCCTTAGGTCCCAGAGAGAAGGGGACAACAGAGTGCCACTTACTCTGCCACTTCCTCTTCACACGGCCGTTAGAGACCTGAACGCCCAGCCAGGAGATGACTGAAAGCTGCAAGCTGGTAAGACTCTACCTTACCAGTGAAGGAGGCTGCCTGCTTCCATCTCCACACCAACTAGACTGAGACCCTAGGCCACACCTGGCCAGAGGCCAGCAAGGCCACCCAATAAAGCCCATTCCTGAAGTGGACAGCAGAATGCCGAGGATGGACTATGCTTCCCACAGACTGTCCACACAGCAGACACAGGGACATTTTCTCATTTAGGCGTCCCTATACCAGCGCACCATCCTATTCAGGGGATGTAACCTTCAGAATAAATATCTCAAAAATTCACAAGCCGAAATCCACATGAAATCCCACTACTATGGTGCCAAACATCACCACCTCTGCAGACCATGGTCAACAGGCTACTGTTTCATTCACAGTTTTACTTCTGTGGTATAAGAACTAGCTGTATGCGCGCGCGCGCGCGCGCGTGTGTGATCTAACTTTTCCAGATGAACACCACACTATACCAGATTTTACACAGTTGTTCATGCTTCCTTCTGTCCACACTTTCCTCCTGCGTGCGTTTCTCACTCCTGACCCTGTTGTTTGAACAGACAGTGCACAGGGATGAAGTTGATTCCGCCCAGCAGCTCATGGTATATGGATTTACAGGAGCCACTTAACCCAAACACTGAATGAGATTCCATTTAAAGTATCCACAGACGCTGCTTATCTTCACGCCTGTCTGTACCAATTCCCTGAGCACCACCAAGCAACCCTTCTAGGTCAGTGTGAATGTGTAGTTGACACCTAAAGTAAAAATATGTGATTTTTCTCATGCTGAAACCCATAATGAAATAGAGCTTCCGTTTACTTAAAGCATAAAAAAGTTTTAAAACTGTAACAAGACAAGAAATGTTTTCACAAAATAAGCAAATCAAAAAACCAACCAACCAACCCAAAACCCTGCCAAGTCACAAAGAAAAGTATGCTGTCATTCTTGCTCAACAGCAAATTCAACACCCAGACAACACCCCTGCACACACAGAGAGCTCCCTGGGCAGTGGGGCGTCAGGACCTGTGCTGAAAGATTGTGGTCTCAGATAGTCATGTCCTTGGCTCACCTCATTTCAGGAAGGAAAGTCTTCTTATAGGCGTGCTCGATGTCCTGAAGATAGGCAGGAGTAATCTTCATCTCATGTGGCTAAACAAACAGCAGAGTACAGGTGTGAAGGCTCAGCCTTCTCTGCCTTTACCTGTGCACGTATGAACTGTGGGGACAATCAGTGGACAGCGTTTTCTCAGAGCTCATGCTGGGCGCTGCAGAGACTCTGGGTGATAGGAAGTGGCCTTGGGACCACTTAGGATTACTCTCATCTTCATCTCAGTGTCAAAAAGAAGGTCCTGCCCTGGCTGGTTTGGCTCAGTGGATAGAGCGTCAGCCTGCAGACTGAAGGGTCCCAAGTTTGGTTCCAGTCAGGGCACATGCCTGGGTTGCGGGCTCGATCCCCAGTAGGAGGCATGCAGGAGGCAGCCAATCAATGATTCTCTCATCACTGATGTTTCTATCTCTTTCTCCCTTCCCCTCTGAAATTAATAAAACTACATTTTTTTTAAAAAGGTCCTTCTTCCCCAGGAAAATGTTCCCTGTGGGAGTGACATTTCCAAACAGGAAGCAGTCCCAGAGCGAGTGGTCCTTATCAGTTACCCTTGTCCCCATCATGCTGCAGAGACAACGCCACTAACCTAGTCTCAACCAAGGCCACAGAGAGTAAACAGTATGTGTGAGAGATGACCGCTCTACTCTTCAGTAAGCAGGGAAAGAGTTAAACAGACAGTAATGGGATTCAGAAATCAGTTTTGATTCATAGAAAAATAAGAGGCATGAAATCCCCATTAGAGAGCAAAAGGTACACGGCCAAGGGGAGTCCTGTTGGTACACGGCCAGGGGCAGTCCTCTTAGCACACCTTCTGTCCTACAGAATGGTTTAGAACAGCGGTCACCAACCTTTCAGACCTCACGGACCACCAGTTGGCGGCAGCTGACTAGAAGACGCAAGCAGAGGGGACAACAGTGGGCTGGCACTAGGGACTGGAGGGCACTGGTAGAGAGCAGCAACTGGCCAGGGACCCTTCAGTCCTTGTGAAAATGCCTGCTCTCTCGGGCCATGTGAGCCCCAGCAGTCATTTCTGCCTCCTGCAGATGTCCCTGTGAGAGACAAGGAGGTTGCAGAAGAGAGACAGGCCTCAATGAAAAGCTGACTTACATCTCCCTTCTTCTGAATCTGAGCTTGGATCTCTGGAACGGGCATGTCGATGTAGATCACTAAGTGAGGAGGCAGGTAGTCGCAGATGGTCACTTTCTTCACCTCGTTGTAGTGGTCCACACCTGGCACACACAAGAGAGGCGCCATCTGTCATCTAATAGTCCAATGTAGATGTTTCTAAAACATACTCTTCTTCGAATACAAGGACAAAGGCATACGCACTTCTCCGAGCCAGTCAGCTATCAGTGCAGCCGCACACCAGCCCTGGGATAGCTCTGCAGGTGCCAGGGGCCCTAGCACAGCAACCCTGCACCTGCACAGCCCTAAAGTACCAGGTCCAGAGAGATCATGCTGGGATTCAAAGCCTGGCTTCAACAGCCTTAGGATTTTTAAATGCGTCTTGGACACACTTAACACACTGTGGACAGATCATGAGAATGCTTATTTCATATTACACAGTGTTTTACAAAGTATCATATTTTAAAAAGATATTAGCTTGTAAGAACATGTAATAAATAACTTCAAAATGCAAAGAGTATTTAATTTTAAAGCGTGCCTTTAACATGTATGTCAACGTTTTTGTACTCAAGCAATAGAAATTTACCTGGCCGTTGGTAAAGCGAGCACTGAAACTACTGGTCTGCAATGTGTTAAGGGTCCACCTTTACTTCCTAGGCAACAGGGATGGGTCATATACACCTCTTACATGTGTACTTATTCTTCATCATTATAGGTCTTCTCTAACGCGTAAAAGACACCACGCTTGCCCACACAGGAACACTGTCAGGAAAGCATGGTCTGCACATTGTCATGTGGTGGAAACTTCCAGAAGTGACAAACTTTGTGATCACACTAAGATACATGGAAAGAAAACTATCTTGCTCTAAAGCAAACACTCAGGTGATTGCTCCTGGCAGCTCTGGTTTTCAAGGCAATTTAGGACAGGCCGCTGGTCCAAGGCAGCTGGGAAACACTAGGGACTAGTGAGGAGGTAGAATCAGAGTAAATGGCCAAGGCTCACTGTGGATGCTGCTCCCCTGACCATAACCACCTAACATCTGTCCATCCAGAGAACACTGGCCTTGAGTTTGCTTCCCATCCATTCACCCTGGAACCAGGCCCATCCCTCCCACATCAGGTCAGAGCTCTCTTCAGCTGCTTGCTCTATATTCCTGTTCACGTTCCCATTTCTTAGGCAATCTCACCTCCTTGTATGCCACCCACCTGCAAGTGATCTTCTTTCCCCCAACCCAGCGCTGCAATGCCTCTTGCTGTGTGGCACTGACGACTGTCCCCACTACCCTACGACTATCCACCACTACCCTATGACTGTCCACCACTACCCTACGACTATCCACCACTACCCTACGACTATCCACCACTACCCTACGACTGTCCCCACTACCCTACGACTATCCACCACTACCCTACGACTATCCCCCACTACCCTACGACTGTCCCCACTACCCTACGACTATCCCCCACTACCCTACGACTTTCCCCCACTACCCTACGACTATCCCCCACTACCCTACGACTGTCCCCACTATCCTACGACTATCCACCACTACCCTACGACTATCCCCACTACCCTACGACTGTCCACCACTACCCTACGACTGTCCACCACTACCCTACGACTGTCCCCCACTACCCTACGACTGTCCACCACTACCCTACGACTGTCCCCACTACCCTACGGCTGTCCACCACTACCCTACGACTGTCCACCACTACCCTATGATTGTCCACCACTACCCTACTGGCCCTGTGTGTATTTCTGACCATTCAGGTGCAATTATGCACTGGCCTTCTTTCCTGGAACCTGGAAGCCCCCAAGGATTCAAGTCTCAGGCCTCACATCTCACTCTGTGGGCTCTGCAGTGCTGACCCCAACACTAGTCTCCAGCCCAGACCACTGCTCAGGATTTTAGCTCAGACATGCAGCTGCCTTAAGGACATGGCCACAGCTCTCTCACAAGAGTCTGACTCGGCATGCCCAGCTGCTGCCCTTGAGGGTCCTCCTCATTTGGTGGCCTCATCAGCCCAGTCAGGTCCATGTTTTACTCTCCTCACGTTCCTCCCACAGAGCTGACCCCAAGCTTGCCATGTGCACCTGCTCTGTCTCAGATCCACCCACCTCAGTAGGCTGCTCCACTGCCCCGGGTGGCCCTCACCCTACGATACACCCGTCTTCCTCCAATTTCCTCTCACCAGACATCTCTCCAGATACATGAACTCTAATCTCACCACGTCCCTCACATGCCTAAAACATACAGGAAAAGCCCTAGCGACCAAGCTGAGGGGTGGCCCCTCCTCATGCACCGTCCTCATTCTCCCTGCTGCACTACGCATGGCTTGCCAGGGTTCTCTCTCCAAGGTCACAACACACCATGTCCCAGCTGGTTAGACGTCCTGTATGCTTCCACAGCACCCAGACAATTCCAAGGACACACACGCATTTTACTGCAACTCGCCACCTGTGCTGCTGTAACACTGCCTCCTTGCTGCAGGACAGGGGAGCCTCGGACACATCTTCATCTCCTTGGCACCTGAGAGAGTCTGCATACAGTCTGCCCTCCAGGAGGCTGCTGACCGACTCTAACTGCCACTCAGTATGTCCAACAGGGGTTGGCACCGTGGTCAGAGGCCAGGGCTCTGGCTTTCCTTGTACAGGCTTGCAGTGGACACCCTCAACAGCAGGGCAGATGGGCACACAGGAGCAGACAACCTGGCCTCTCACATCACTGGCATGCCTCCATCCCCATTCACTAACCAACAATGCTTACTCTGCCCTCCAAAGATGAGCCACCCCCACCTCCTCTCCAGCAGGCAGAGCACACAGGAAAAGGTCCATGGGCAGACTTGACATGGCCTTTTCCCAGCCCCACCCCGCCCTGCCCCACCCCGCCCAGCACACTCCTGGGTACAATAACCTGGCCCAGCAGGGCAGGCTTCTATCACCTTACGGTCAGACGACCTTTACCCAGGTCTTTATTCCTGTCCACATGCCACTTGTCAGACTCTGAACAATGCCCCACTCAAAGCTACTGCCCTAAAAGCCTCAGTGCAGCACCCTGTTGGAGAGAAAGGGTAGTGATAATACCAGCTGTCACCAGGTGTAGGCTTGAGAGATGAAAGACACCTAATTACATAATAAACTAGGAAGTGCAGTTCAGGGAAATTGAATCTATTGACCAAAGAAAAATAGCTTAGCTAGACAGAGCAGAGAGCCGGGGGCGTTACTTGGGGAAGGCCGTGTGGATGTAGCCCTAGGGGAGAGAGGGTGGAGTTACTAAATAATGGCAGACGTTCCCAGAATGCACACCAGCTAAAGGTGGTGTATTACAGTCCTGACAACCCAAGTGCTGGCTCGGGACGGAACTCACATTGCTTCCGGATGAAGCCCTGCTTGTACATTGCCTCCAGGAACACAAAGTCGCTGTAGATGGAGCGCTCCAACACGACACCCTGCCCTGTTTCAAGGAGGGAAACAGACACCAAAAATCAGACATGATGACTACAGCACTGAAAACGTGTGATTTCATTTTAGAAAGGGAGGAAAAAGTTATTTACAAGTCCAAATATTTTCAAAGGAACATAGATACACTTCTAAGTGGGAATTGGTTTTTAAACAAGTAGTATTTTTTTGATTTGGGCAGGAGACCATACTGCTTCGTTGTGCCAGCTGCAACAAAAGCATCTGATTACTAGAAAGTGTTTGCATTTTAAACCACAGGTTTCCCCGCCCACCATGCCCATCACAATCCTGCACCTGCCCCAACCTTGGTGAGACCAGGCTCCTCCTCAGGTCCCCTCCCGCCAACACCCCACTCACAGCTCAGCGCCAGCTTTCTCCCAAAGGCATTCCTATCTACTTAGCATAGCACCACTCCTGCAGCAACCCTCCCAGTGCAAGCCGCCTCACTTCTGACGGGGCCAGTCTCCAGCTCCGTTCCCACCCACCTGCCACCCAGCCTCAGGCTGCTCTCACTCACCCACAGAGGCATTTCCAAACTGAAGCCAGATCCTGTCACCCTTCCACTCAAATTCTCAATGGCTTCCTCTCCTTCAGGGGAAAAACCAACAACTGACCATCTCACCCAGCCTAGCTCTCTGGCCTCCTCCCCCTCAACGCCTAGCCTCGTTCGCTGCGCTCCCACAAGATGGCCTCCTGAATGTCACTACAGCACACAGAGGCTCTCCATGCTCAGAGTGCTGGTTCCCAGGGGCTCCGGCCCATTTCTCTGCACTCAGCCCTGCAGTGCTGGGCAAAGGCCTCCCCTGACCTTCCCATCTGGAAGAGTAGCCTCCAGCCCTGCTCCAAACCCCTTCCTCTCTGCACCTACCACTCACTACCTGACATGGCATCAATTTTTCCCTTTTACTCCATGTCCACCTACTAAAATGTAAGCCCCAAGGGTGGGGACTGACTTCCTGTGGTAGCCCCTACTTCCTAGCACACAGCTGGCACTCACTAAATACTTAATGAATAAATTAGTATAGCACAAAAGGAAACAAGTTTCATTTAAAAGGTTTCTTTTTAAGAAATGGGAGTCCTGAGGCAGGGCTGAAAGTATGCTTCAGGAAGAACCTGGAGTGAATGGAGTGTCACTATCGACTGCAGGCTCCACGTGGCTCCTGTGAGCTGGTCCTGGCCCAGAGCATCAAGGCCACATTTTTTTTGTCAGGAGCAGAGCTGACCAAAATCAGGGCTTATGTTCATAGAAGAAAAAGTATCACTAACATATTAGAAAAGTAAGATAATAACTAGGCCCCTGCTACCATTTAGATAAAGAGCATTAACCTGAATCTCATTGTGCAATCTGTGTGTATGGGACCTGCTAGAACACAGACAGTCTCTTAAATGCACGCTTCTGAACCAGCATCATCAGTTACCTATGCTCATGCTCAGAACCCATATGCAGAACCACTAGGTGGCAGCTGGGCTCTTAGTAAATAAGCTCACCAGATAACTGAGTCGACTGGTGTGGCAACCACTATGCACTAGTACAGTGTCTGGTACAAACCACCTGTCTGGCACATAGCATGTTTCTGTGCGAGAACACAGGACTGCTTGAGCTTGTGACTGTGGCCGCATACCAGTGCTGCATCCGTCTTCTGAGTGTCAGGGTGTTCTGGGAACCAAGTCTCACCCATGTGCAAGTTACCAGGAGGATGAAACAGCCCGGCCTGAATTCCAGCCTCATTCTGCATTCCAACAACTGTGGTCTTGCCCCATTTGTCCTGCGTCCCTCCATCTCCTGTGTCCTTATCCCTGGGGCTTGCCCCCCATAATCTGGACCTTGCTTGCCCCAGTATACAGCCCTTGTCCACTTCATGCCTGCTTCATGTAACTTCCAGGGGCACACCCCCTTGCTGTGTATGCCATCTCCTCCACCACTGCCATCATCCAGATGGTTAACTTCCACCCTGTGGAGGGATGGTGAATTGCAGCCTATCTCTGAGCTTCAATGACAACCCTATTTTGTTGCAACCCTACGTCTGTCTGGCACATGGCCCCATGCCCACGACTGTGACTCCACTTCCTCCCAGTCATGTGAAGGTTCTTTCCCCATCCTTTGTTTTGACACATGTGCCAGAGAAATTCCATATAATCCAGTACACAAACATTAAATAATATGAAGTGAATTTATTCTAAAACGACTATCACACGGGTCTTGGGAAATTTATGATCTTGTGGAAAGAGAGAAATTGCTTCATCAGATGCCTTTAAGGAAAAACTCACTAGTGGCGATCTAAAGTGGCTGAGTTCCAGAACAGGGTTCAAGTGGAGAACACACTCACCAGCTACCTGGCCATGGATACTGCACCTGTGCTCAGCAAGTGTTCCAAGGCGTCTGCGTACTGCAGGAGGCGACTGGCATACAGCCAGGACTGCAGACGGTAACTGTTGCCGTCATTACTTTTCGGATCATCGTAAAACTTCTCCAAACTGCAGTTGCCGCTGTACTTTACGTCCAGGGGTTTTCCATCCCCCGTGGTGCTGTCTGAATAGTGTATTCCTGCTTCAGGAAAATGCTTCAAGCCTGAGGAGAGACGGACCACGTGAAAAGAGAGGTGGACGCTTCACAGGTGTGCTCAAGGGAGCTCTAAAGACACTGAAGACATGTCTAAAACAGGCGTGAGAGAAGCATGTTGGCTCACAGGTTTCACTGCAACAAGTCTCCCTGCACCCTCACCCCACATGAACTCGATCCACAACTATGGAAGGCCCGTGTGCAAGCGGGCCGGTGCTCTGTAAGGACCACAGGAAGGTATAGAGGAGAAACGCCCGCACCGGAGTAGGACAGGGGCTGGCACCTGGCTTTGCTCTAAGCTGTGTGCCGTCGGCTGCCTCCTGAGCTGACCCATCTGTGACAACTGCCATTCTATGCCCCGTTTCAGAGGCTGTTATAAAGCTCGAGTACGACATCCCAGGTCAAAGTGCTCCATTTCCATCAAACTGAGAATGGCAAGGACTTTTTAGTTTTCCAAATATGAAAGTTAAAAACAGCTTTTTAATAAATATTTTTAAATGCAAAATACCTACCCTAGCACAGTTCTACCTAGCCAATATTAAAGTAAAATCAATCTCAGAGAAGCAACCATACATCTGAGGAAATACTGTCATTCTGCATGACACAGATTCATACCTAGTTTCTCTGCTATTGTTTTTGCAACTTTGCTTTTTCCAGAACATATATTGCCATCGACGGTTATCACTTTGCTGAATTTTGTCAGTTTTTTTGATGTTTTGTCGCCAAATATGAATGCCAAAGGGCCAAACTGTCTCTGGCCCTGTACACTCGTATGGATTCCTCCCTGAAAAACACAACAACACATGTGTGCATGAGCAGCTATTAAGTATAAGGCCAAGAAGGCCATTAGTTATAAAAATGCCAACATCTACAACTTTATTACGTATTTGTTTAATTACAGGTCTCCCCGTCCCACCTCCAAGGTAAATTCTTAAGGACGGGGATTATCTGAACCATGCGTACTATGTTTAATAAAAATTGGATAAATGAAAGTAAGGCAGAGTGTAGGGAGACTGGGGGGGGGGGCGGGGAGGATGGAGGTAGGAAGGAAATAAAGAACATTTCTCCAGTCTAGTCTTCTGTCCTGATTACCTCACTGTCTTCAAACAGCTCCACTAGGTGTACTGATAATTCCTGAAAGCTAACAGACCTAAAACTGAGACGGAGCATCCGCACCCGACACCCAACCCTGCTTCCTCACAAGCTCTCTTTCCACCATCAACCAAGGGAAAGAGCGCAAGCATGGAGTCATCTTTCATCGTCTCCTCATTCCCCCAACTCCACAGTCACTCACAAAATCCTACTGATCCCGAGTCTTAAATCTCTCTGGAGCGCGTCACCTTCCCATCCCACCGATCCCCAGATGTCCTCACCTCTCCCACCTACAATGCAAACACCTGCCGCATCTCCTGTCTCCAAGATCCCCAGTCTGTTTTTTGCACTAAACCCGTAACAATCCCTCCAACGTGCGCGCGCACGCACACACACACACACGCACACACTGAAATACAACCGAAGGGCAAAGTGACCAACAAGCCACAGCCACACAGTGATGCATTCCTAAATTCCCGACCACAGCTCCGCTCCTCCGGACCCTCCGCGTACAGTGCCACCGTCACTGTCCGCAACCAACCAACGGCGGCCAGGTCCCCGGCCGGCTGGCGGTCAGTGCGGCCACCGGCACCGTGCGGCGGGGAGGGCTTGCCACGCTCTTTTGCGCTCACCGCGCACCCGCCCGGGGCTCGGGGCTTGCAGACCGGCCTCCCACCCCAGGGCCCCTGGGATAAAGAGGTCGGAGAAGCTCGCGGCTCCCGAGGTCTGTCCGCGACTCGGCACCGGGAGGCAGGGGCGACCCCCCCAGGGCCCAGACAGAGACACTAAGAGCCGCCGCTCAGAGGCCCGGGAGACAGGGGAAGGGGTGGCACCGGGAGGAGAGGCCGGAACCCCCGCCCGCCGCCGCCTCACCGAGCGCTGGGCCGCCGCCGCGAGGCCCCGCGCGGACGCGGACACGGGAGCCAGTCTCAACAGGGTCAAGGCCATAGCTCCGCCGTGAGCAACAGCTCAAGGACCTGAGGGGACGCGGTCGCGCGGGGTCTTCTTTCGGAGCCGGCGCGCCGCCGTGACGTCACGACGAGGTGCCCTCGCGCTGCCTGTTGGGAACGTCAAGCAGGGCGCAGGCGCGGAGAGCGTGCTCTCAGTGTCGTCCTCGTGCCGCCCTCGCAGGCCCCTCGGAGCCCGTGTCAGCATCGCCCTTTGAAAGTGTCTGCAGCTCGGACACCACCGAGGCTGGGCAGGCGGCCCGGGCTGGCCGGGGAGGAGGCCAGAGCGCCAAGGGGCGGCGGACGGACCTTTCCGCCGTTGCCGCAAGGACAAGCGGCGGTGCTATCGATGGATGTTTCTCTGGGTGCGAATTCCTGCTTGCCTCAAATAGGGGTGCTCCTTGACTTCCGATAGGGTTACAGCCCGGTAAATGCCAGAAATGCACTCAGTATCCCTAACGCCCTGAGCATTATGGCTTCGCCTGAATCACCTTAAAGGTGCTCAGAACACAAGCACAGTCCATTGTTGGTTGTTGGCCCTGCTGTTACATGGCTGACGAAGCTGCGTCAGCCGCATCACAAACACCGGACAGTGTAACCTTGGCTTGGGAAAGACCCAGATTCCGAGTGCGGCTCCGACTGGATGCGCAGCGCTTCCACACTTGGGAAGTGGCCCGCGTACAGATTCCTAGTCGCAGTGCCAGAAGAGTCGTCGTGGTACTGGAACTGCTCAGTATCTTGGTGGTGATGGATGGGCTTACACGTCCTAAGTGAATAGAGGAGTATATGCCTTGTCCTCAGAATTGTAAAGACAACAAAGAAGGTCTATGGATTCAGTGCTGTCCCAATAAAAACCCAACTAATTTTTCTTTTGTTTAAATGGACAAGCTGATTCTAAAATGCATACCTCCACCCTTACTTAGGAAGTGCTAAAATAACCAAGACTGATGGTGAAGAAAAGGAACAGTGACAGAGGACTTACTACCAGATATCAAGATATATCAAAAGCTATAGTGATGGTGATAGCATAGCGTTGCTGCAGGAATAGACAGACAAATGGACAGAATAAGGAGTCCAAAAGAGATGAGGATGATGGATGGTAGGCATTTGGTTATGAAGAGTGACATTTCAGAGATTTCCGTAGGGCCATGCCTCACCCCGGCATCCCTTTAAGAGTCCAGTTTTCTATTGCCCACCTCCCTGGCCACAGAGTCAGGTTGTTGGCCACTGCCCGAGAGTGAGTGAACACTCCCAACACAGGACATCCACTGTTTAATTCTTCCACCACCGCAAGGAAACCAGCATGCAGTTCAGCCCCACTGAGTAGCTGGTTTCTCAATCAGGATTCTGTATCAGTTGGTCATAGGGTAGCTGAACTTCCAAACATGCTGTCCTTCCACCTTGAACCCTCATCTCGCTGGTCAATCGAGAGCTGATCATAGGACACTGCCCATGTGGCAGCAGAACTTGGCAGCCACTCAAGTGGTTCTGAAGTCAGCTGGAGAGAACCCCCTCAAATGCCTCCCGGGCACTGCTCTCCTTATCATAGTGTCTCTAACATCGCCCAAGACATGATGGTTATTTTGGGTTTCAAGATTACTTTCTGTCCTCGGTCCTAGGGACACTTTCAGTCAATGCCTAATAGCAAGCTAGTAATTGTCTCTCAGTGATCATCATAACCCTGCACCTGGAGCTGTTTTGGTCCAAAATCCCAGTGGTTGCCACTGGGTGGCACTCATGGGCTTTAGCTCTGAGCAAGTCTGCAGTAGTGTGAGTTGCTAGTTCCTCCAGATCACATCTGTTGGGGATCATCAGGACCAAGGGCATCCATAGAGATATTTAGACAACCGACTGTTCAGGCCACCACTCAAATTTGGCCTTATCTGGGGGCGGGGAGGGGAGAAGGTAAGTGCTGGCAACATTCCCAGATGTGAAACATTCAATCTCCAAAATCATGACAACCCAGCCACACACTGTTTCTTCCTTATTCCAGGGAGAGGCAACGGATGAAGTTATTTTCAGTTGCCTGTGGGATGTTGAGGGTGGCTTCTGCTTGTGTTATTTCTAAGAATTTTGGCAGGTGGGAGGGCCCTTGGATCTTTGCTGGTTTCTCAAGCAGACTCTGTTAGTCACCTGTATCAGCATTAACTTGTCAGTCCCCACCTGCTCTTCAGTTTCTGATACTATCATGATATCAACGTCGTGTTTTATTCCACTCAGACCCTGCATCAAGTCCAAATCCCTTTTAACCAACATACGACAGTAAGCTGGCGAGTTCTGAGAGCTATGTGGCTGTTCGATAAATGTGAATTGGGATCCTCCCCACATGAAGGCAAGCTGCGGCTGGCTCCTTCCTGAGACTGAGGAAAAGCATTTGTGAGAGCCGCTCATGATACAAGTCTCCTTTAGCATGCTGTAAGTTTTGCACTATTGAAGCCACAGTGATAACTGCTGATGCTAACAGGAGAACTGCTGATCCAAACCTGGAGTCTGCTGTCAGTCTCCACAAGCCTCTGTCTTTCCCACAGGCCACATGGCACTGTTACACAGAGAATCTGATTTACACGCATTCCAGCTTCTAACATGTTGCTTATTAAAGTGCTAATCTCCTTTTGTCCACTAGGTAGGTGTTCTACGCTGTTTCAAATTAACAACCTGTGCAGGCTCAGGCAAGTCTACGGACTCCCATGTAGTATGTCTAATTAATACTGACCGAAGGGTGAACACCCATGCCTGCTGTTTTATAATACTAGGTAAGGGACATGCTCCCTGGTCTGACATAGTATCTGTCTCAATAATCATGCAGAGGAGATGCAACCACTCAGTGAAGTGCATTCAAACATTCCAGTTTTTATAACTTCCACCTTCATCCCAGCCTTCCAGTCCAGCTCTATGTCTCCCCATCCAACTGTATTTCCCATTTTGACTTTACCAATCGAATATGGAACCACAGCATTGGGCTTTCACATCCAGGAGCACCAGAAAAGATTTTTCTCCACCCGTTGGCCATTATCCCACACGTGCGTATGCCTTCCGTTGAGCCAGAAGACCCTGGCCCTTTGCAGGCCTCATCCTGAAGACTGAAAAATACTGATAAGAGAAACACTAAGTAATACAACACATTGTTAAAAGAAAATAACAAAGGCCTACAATTAAATGGAAAGATATACCATGTTCATGGATTAAATTTTTCAATGTTGTCAAGATGCTAATTCCAAATTTTTATATTTATACATTTCAAACATTCACAATCAAAATCCCAGCAGGCTTTAGAAATTTAAAATCTTACTCTAAAATTTTTATAGAAAGAAAAGGTCCTAGGAGAGTCAAAATCATTTTTGAAAAAGAAACTAAATTTGAAGGATATCTACTACCTAATTCAAGAACTCTAAATTCAGTCATCAAGTTATGAGAATGGCATATATAGTATATACTATAAACAGAATAAACTATATATAAACAGAACATACTATAACCTAGAAATTGACCATATATAAATGGTAAATTAATCTTTAAGTGTCAAGATGGAGAAAGGGTAGTCTTTTTGACAAATAATTCTGGAACAATGGAAATTTAAAAAAATTAATTTAGAGTAAATGTGTGTGTTTGGGGGCTTTTGATATTTTACCAAATATGTTTACTGTAGATTTTTCTTAATTGGAATGTTCCTTCTGATACAACTTTATGGAGTTATAATTCACTTATAAATGTAAAGTTTTATGAGCTTTGTCAAATGAGTATAGTTGGGTCACAACCAAGATCAAACATTCGATCATCCATTCAGATGTCCTATTGGCCATCTGTGTTTCACCAAATCCAAAGATCCTGCTGCAGCTGAAAGCAATGGCCATCTCAATGATGAGCTAGAACGTATGTATTACATGGAAAGGCAGATTCAGCTCTAAGCGGGATACCTGGAAGCTCCTTGGAGAAAAGTCACTTCT
The DNA here is from genome assembly GCA_004026665.1 of Murina feae. Classification (NCBI taxonomy): domain Eukaryota; kingdom Metazoa; phylum Chordata; class Mammalia; order Chiroptera; family Vespertilionidae; genus Murina; species Murina feae. The sequence goes on along the minus strand of PVJC01008123.1, from coordinate 30,755 downwards.
GGTGGAGATACCCTTGTGGTGGCTTGGTCATTTGTTGGACGTGTTGTGGGCTCAAGCTGAGCTCTCCTTCCAGATGGTCTTTATCTATACAGCGGAGAAAGCTGCCAATACCATCCATACTTCACATCTCCCAGTTCATCTCTTCCAGGGTTGTGAGTTGCTCTTCTGGTCAGCTTTCAAAAACTGGGGGACCTCTAATTGTCCCACCTTCTGTGGGGTGCCTTCTCCCAACTAGACAAGGATGGTCACAATTCTGATTGAGCAAGAGGATGGCAGCATCCATGTTTTTCGGTTTTTTGGTGTTTTTTTTTTAAGAAGAAGGTATAGTTTACCATTACCAGTTTATTTTTTAAATCCTCACCTGAGGATATTTTTTAAATTGATTTTTCAGGGAGAGACACAGAAAAATATCGATCAGTTGCCTTCCACACACTCTCTGACCAGGGATCAAACCCACCACCTTTTGATGTACAGGTTGACACTCCAACCAACTGAGCCACCTGGCCAGGGCCAGATGGAGAGGTTTCTTACTACAAAAGAGAGAACACTTGGGTTTGGAGTGATAGAAATGTCCTGTGTCTTCCATGTGATGCAAATTAGATGGATGCCAACATTTGCCAAAACACTGCCTGACACTTAAAATAGGTGTATTTTACTGCATGTAAACTGCATCTCAATAAAGTTAGTGACAAGGAAATAACAGATAGATAGATAATAGATTTCAGAGAGCCAGTGAGAGGAAGAGAGATAAAAACATACAAATATCAAGATGAAAGAGAATCACTGATTGTCTCCTGCATGGCCCTCCCTCCCTCTTTCCTCCCTCCTCCATCCCTCCCCTTCCCTAAGCATGTGTCCTGACCAGGAATCAAAACTGTGATCTTCTGGTTCATAGGTCGATGCTCAACTACTGAGCCATGCCAATTGGGCAGGAAATAACCTCTTGAAAATTCTTGTTTTCTGTCTTGTGAACAGAGCAGGACTAGCGTCTTTTCTCTTTTAGATTCTGACTGTGGACACCTAGAGCAGGGTGAAATTATAAGCCTATTTATTTTTCCTAAAATCCTCAACTTTCTCCATGAAATCAATAAAAACAAATTTAATCTAAAAAGTAATTAAGTCTTTTTGTATGGAATCATTTCCCCCCCAAATTTATATGTTGAAATCCCAATCCCCAATGGGACTGTGTTTCAGAGAAGGGCCTTTAAGAGGGAATTACAGCTAAATGATGTCATTCAGGTAGGCTCCTCATCCAATGGGACTGGTCCTTATAAGAGGCGACACCAGGAGCCCACCTGCACACAGAAAAGGCTGTGAGAACACAGGACAAAGGTGGATGTCTGTAAGCCAAGGAGAAAGGTCTTACCAGAAACCAACCCTGCCAAGACCTTGATCTTGGACTTTCAGCCCCCAGAACATTGAAGAGATAAATTTCCATTGTTTAGGCTGCCCTGTCTGTGGTACTTTATGATGGCAGCCAGAGCTGACTAATACGCTTTTCTTTTTAAAAAATTGATGTACAACGTGCATGTATGCAAATGCTCAGATCTCTCAGGCATTTGGTTTGATGAGTGTTAACAGTTAAATACAACCATGTAATCCCCCCACATTTCCAGTGAATTCCTCCCCTGCCACCTCTACTAACTCAAGGCAACCACTCTCTGACCTGCATCCCCGGGGTGAGCTTTGTCTGCACTGGGACGTCATACAAATGGGAGAGGACCTACGCTCTTCTGGCTACTCTCCCTCAATACACAGGGCAAGATGCACCCTGGGTACTGTCCTCCTCAGTCTGCAGCTGGACGATTCCTCCACAGTAGCTTTTTAAAAATTTAATCCTCACCCAAGGATACTTTTTCCATGGATCTTTAGAGAGTGGAAGGAAGGAGAGGGGAGAGGGAGAGAAACATCTATTCAAGAGAGACACATTGATTAGTTGCTTCCCACAAGCACCCTACTGGGCCAGGGATTGAGTCTGCAATTGAGGTACATGCCCTTGATCCAGAATTGAACTCACAACCCTTCAGTCCTTGGGCCGACGATCTAACTACTGAGCCAAACTGGCCAGGACTTCATGACAGTTTTTGCTGACCAGAAAGTTTTAATTTTTTCTTAGCTAAGTGTAACCTTCATTTGTGTAGATAAAAAACAGAGGCAGGGAAGTTATGTAACTTCCTTCAGGTCTCACGTCTTGGAGGATGGAACCATGCCTGGGCCTGAGTGTCCTGCTCTGCCCCATCCTCAGTGAGGTCATCTGCAAACTGAGTGCACTATCCACCCACCCCCACCCCCAGAACGTGCTGAGGACACAGTGCTGGACTCAAAGTTGGCCTTCAGTGAGAGGATCTTTGGGGATTATTACAATCGTCAGCAAGATGCTAAAAAAAAATACAGCTCACTCTCTAAATGTTATCATGGCAGGCTCAGTGGTTCTCCTGTTTCAGCAAAAATTCCAGCAGGTTATTTCAACACTGACTTAATTGCACTGGGCACAGTTGGGGATGGCGTGAGCTTTCCAAGTGACAGGATAAATTAAGTCTCAGCAAAATAATGTTTAAAGTTGATTCAAAGGAAAAAGAGAACAAACAAACAAAACAAAACCAACTCCACCATCCAAGGACAGTGGTGGGAACAAATCACCCTGGGTCCCCACGCAGATCCCGTCCTGTAGGAAGCTTCCATCTATTGACTCACAAATGAGTCTCAAATTGTGCAAATTCATCTCTAGTGCCAGTGCAGGTGAATTCCAGCTGCCCAGCAATCACTGCTCTGCGGGGCTGATGCCAGCTGAAGAGAGGCACCATCTCTGGAAGAGCCCAGCTCACCTTCTTCAGGGAAAAACAGCATCCCAATCTGTGGGTCTGCCAGACCCTGGCTGACATTCTCTCCAAGCTCAGGGACTCAGCTGTGAAACGGTCCCTGCTTTGGAGCTCTGTGAATTAGCAGCCCTTGACCTTGGAAGGTAGGTCTTCCTTCTCTGCTTCAGCTACAAAATGGGGCAGACCCAGAAGACAGAAAGAAAGGCCATCCCTCCACCCCAGCACCCCTCACCATTGTTGGGAATCCCCTCACCCACCCTCATGGTCACCCCACTGGCCACCTTCCCCTGCTCCTGAACAATGCAACTAGGACCCCTACATGCCCTAAATTGCTGACGGGTCTCATACTAAATCCCCCTTCGTGATCCATCCAAATTACTCAGCACTGCACACAGGAAGCAGTGCACTGATTTCTGTGCCACCCCCTTGTTCCTCTCGGCATGCCAACACACACGTGCATGCACATACACAAAGGGAGCTTTAGGGACTATAACATTCACTCAGAAATGCAAGAATGAAAATCACCCTGTAATGATGACATTGCTTTTTTAATTAAAGTGAGGACAACAGTTGGTCACATTCAGAGATGGAATGACCTCATCCAGATGGCTGAAACCGTCCTTTCTCAGTTAACCATCTCATTTCAGGTGTTGCCACCCGTTCTGAAGAACCACTGGGACTGTCCTGAGGGCTCCACCACTCGCTCACGCAGCAAAGGCTTGACAACACGCAGCATGGGACAGCACCTCACTGGATGTCATCATCGTCAAAGAGATCTTCAAAATCTGCATAAACAAACAGAACGCCGCATCAGTTGGGCACACAAGGTAAGTGACTGAAGATGACTTCACAATGAATTATGTGGTCATTCAAAACACAGAAAACACTGGACAATCTAATTATATAAAGGACTTCTTAACCTAAGACGGACTCATTCTACCCACCAGGCTCAGATGCAGCCCAAGGGCAGTGCTGTCTAGTAAGCAACCTGTCGTGTTTCTACTCAGATGACAAGCTGAAGAAATGCATCAGGGCGTGTTCCCAACCACATGGTGACCATCTCGCAACCATGACTGAGCACCAGGACATGTCAGCACCCATTTGTGAGCACCTCGGCCAAGGTCCCACTCTGGTGGCATGGAGGTAAGGCTAGGCAGCTGAAGGGCACAAGGCCCTCACCGCTCTCCACGAGAAGGAAAATGGGGCGGGGGGAGATGCGGAAGGCCTGAGCCATGTGAGAATGACTCTCTTAAAAGGAATCAGACTGATAGAGAAGCTCAAGAAACAGAGTCTAAGCCCCGTTCCTACGGGCAGAAATGCCCTTTCACAGCACTCTACTTACTGCGATGGGTGGATGAAGTCATGGTCGTTTTCCCCTTTCATTTACTTTTATATATTTTTTCTTCTAATACAGACCTGTATCCTTTTGCAACGGGAAAAATTTGTACAAAGCACGTTCATGTGGCCTATGCACTGAGAAGACACTGTGGTGACGAGCTAGAGAGGGGCGGGGGTGCCAGGAGACAGTGACCCCTCACCCTGCATTCATGCCTCTACAGCCACACTGACAGTCCCAGCGCCTGCATTCTCACTGCCTGGCCTGGCCAGCGGTCCTGCAGCTGTGAGCACTCACGCCCTCAACCCTACCTCTCTCTCACACCCTCCAAACCTCTGCTCAGGTGTCAGCTCCTAGAAACACTGCTGTCCACCTTTGTCAGGGCTCTTGTCATGGAACTGTCCCTACCTGCGTGCTGTTTTGTGAAACAGCGAGTGAAGAGGATGAGCCTCGGCCACGGTTAGAACCCCACTGCCTGTGGGGCACGAGCCATGGGAACCCCAGTCAGCGAGCATAAAGGACTCAGAAACCCAATCTGAGCCCGCATGGCCCTCTTACAGTGATGGCTTCTGAACAGGGGGTGCTCACGAACTGACAGGTAGTGTGCACCTGTGAACAGTCGGTGGGCCTCTGACACGGGCACAAGCTCTTCTGTGTCCTCTGGCCTGACTCAAGGAGGTAAGGGCCCTAAATTGCTCTTGATAAATGCTCACGGGGCCCTCTCACAGATGCTTTCTCGTCGGAGCTGTTTGGAAGTCACGGGAACATCACTGTGTTTAAAGCTATGGGCGGGTGGAGGATGAGTCGGGCTCTGGAGGTCGTCAGAACGTGTGGTGTTAGGAGCTAGAGGTCATGCTTCCTCGAGGCCAGGGTAAGGGGCCCCGAAGCCGTGCTGCGAGCTGGCATTTTTGCACAGGCTGCTCAGGAAAGGCCTCGCCCCTTTCACAATTTGTTTCCTACACCCCCTTGCTTAGAGACTGAGACAAACGCTATTCTGTTCTCAAGGCTTGGCTCAAGTGTCACTTCCCCCAGTTCTGACAGGAGTTGGTGGCAGCCGGAACGTTGCTTCAGGGGAGCAGCCAGGCTCCCTGGGGAGTCTGTACCTAACTAGGCAGACTAGTTCTGCTTTTAGGCAACGACTGGCTGAAAAGGAGCCAGAAAAAATAGCCCGGACTCAGGTTTTCGAGGGTCTTTGATTGCTGAAAACCAATGTGACGAACAAGATAACATCGTAGCTGCCACTGTCTAGTGACAGAAGGCACCTTGGGATAAAGGATGACAAAGGGAGAAAACACCACTCAACCCCCCTAAGGAAACTATCTGTTTCTATTGACGACTTGGACCCTCAGTAAGAGTTAGCATAACCTGAGGAACAAGGTCTTAGGAACACTTGGTGAGACCGAGAAAAGCAGCTCCTCTAGCGTGCATGAAGATCTTATACAGTCTTCACTGTGTTTTGTTAAAACTGCACACATGCTCGTGTACTTGGCAACGAAGGTCTATATACCAATGGGCTCTGTTCTTGGGGGTGGGGTGGGTGAGGCTGGAGAGTGGCTGCTTCTCTGTGAGGGCAGCGCGGGGATGGGACCAGTGGCAAACAGAAAGGCGAGAAAACCAGCCCTCCAGAGACAGCAGGATGAGGAAGCCAGACAGGTCCCGTTGCCTTGCAACTCAGGTCAGTGTCCAAACCCAGCTGCCATCGTGTGTCCAAAAGTGTGTCTACGGCCCCAACTCAATGCCTGGAATGTAAGACTGGGAGCAATTTTACGCTTTTTTTTTCTTCTGAGAAACAGGGCCGGCTGCCCGTGTAACAGCCACACTGTTATTTCATATAAACTGTGCTATGTTATGAGAATGGCACCGGATCTGGGTTTTACTGTTCCATGATCTAAATCACTTGTGTCACCAAGTCGCTCCACTGCACAGCTTGCAGAAGAAATGTCCTGATTAAAACTGGCACCCAACCCTGCACCTTACCATTAAAGAAGTCCGAGTGAACTGCCTTTTCATTGGCTGCCAAGTCCATCAGAAGCCCGGTGCTGCCTCCGGCCTGCAGAAGGGAGAGGTCAGGTGTGCCAGCAGCATTTCCAGAGAGAACAGCCTCACGGGGCCGCGCCGCTCCACCCAGGAGGAAGGCGAGGGGCAGAGACGTGCCCAGGGCCGAGTCCAACTTTTGTTCCCGGTGAAGGCGTGGATGTGGATGGAGGTGTGAATGTTTCTAGTCTTCTCGGGCCTACAGTCCTAAATCCCTCCTTGCCCTGCCGTTGCCCCGAGCACCCCTGCTCCCGAAACCTCCAGCAGGGATTCTGAAATCCTACTAGGCGTTGCCACAGAGGCCACGAACCCACAACACGGAGTGTGAGCGCTGCTCCGCTCTGGACTGCTCCCTGCTCCTGCGGAGAACTAAACCATTTCCCCCGGAACCCACCTGCTAACTGGGGCTCGGAGCCTCGCGTGCCAGAACTCTGGTGGCAGCAAAGCCGAGCCACAACCAGAGCCGGGCAACCTGACGAGCGCAGGGTCAGCATCGCAGGGTGAGGCCGGGGAGAGCTCCGAGCAGCATCCTGCACCCTGGCCCCGGCGCAGGGGTTCCCAACATTCCGGGGCTTCCGCTGCACCTTCCCTGGCTCCCAGCAGGCAAGCCTCTCAGGGCGGAACTTCCAGGATTCCCCTCCTCCTCCCCTCCCCATCACCAGAGCCGCGTGAACCCTCCCCTCACGTGCTGTGCGGGGCTTGTCCCTACCTCCCCCTACCTGCATGCAGACCCCCTTCAAGCCTCCGGTGGTTCCATGCAGCCCAGGGCGGTGACTTAACACAGGCCTGAGCAGCCCACGTTAGTGCAAGCGCCCTGAGTGGGTGCAGGGGACCCACCCAGCAGGGCTCTTAGCGCCTCAGGAACAGCCCGGCACCTTCCCCAGCTCCCTTCCCTCCCAGCTCTCTCGGGCGCCGGAGGGTGTTAAACTACACTCGGACCCTCCGGGACCCCCTCCTCCGCTTGGCCGACGCCAGCACGGCTTCGTGTTCGGCCGCGGTCGGCTCTCCTAAGCCTTCGCTGGGCCGCCCGGACGGCAGGGGGCGCTGCGGTCAGGGTATCGCCCACTTCCCATCGCGCCCGTCTCTGCCACCAGCGCTCCACCCAGCCACGACCTGCGGGCGCGGGTCTCCCCTGAACGTTCAGAAAATGAGGCTTTGCCCTCGGGCGGCGGGCCTGGCCCCGGGAGCTGCGCCGTGGGGTGGCGCGCAAGGCCGCTTCGTGCCCCGCAGCGAGTAACCGCAGGAGAGGGGCACGCAGCAGAACGTGCCAGCCGAGTGCAGTCTCTGAGCGCCAGACAGCCCGCCCCCAGCTCCCGTGCAGCCCGGCCTCGCTCCGCTCCCGCCCTGCAGACGAGACGCGCCTCGACGCTACCGCCTCCTGCCGACAGCACAGCCCCGTCCTGACGCCCCTCGCGTACCCCGCGGCCCCGGGCATGCGGCCTCCGTAGTCACGCAGGGCGATCCGACATTTGGCCGCAGCCACCGGCAGTCCTCGGCATGGAGGGCACTGTCGGGTCTGGGGACGCCGGCCCTCACACACCCACGGTCCTCACCTCTCACTGGACCGTCGCCTTCTCTCGCCCCACAGCCCTACTTCCACTTCCGACCCGCAGCCACCCGCCTCACCTCATCCAGGTCCACGTAGGGCCCGGCGCCCTCAGGGAACATCTCGTCCACCGCCGGCTTCATCTCCCCCAAGGCATTGCGGGTATCCCCGGCTCACTTCCGGCTATCTGACCGCCTCTTCCGGTACACATCCTGCCGCGGCCTGTCTAGACGCCGAAGGATCACCGACTCTATGGTACTTTCCCTTCCTTTCCCTTTCCCTCCTCTTCATCTGGTATTTCTAGACCTCGGAGGACCACCGACTCGATGTTTCCCTATGGACCCACAGGACTGGCCGGGCCCCCGCTGAAGTGGATGGGCTTTCCCGCCTGCCTGTCAGGGCACAAGGGGAGCTGCTCAGTGGCATCCAGGTGGCCCACAGTCACAGGTCAGCCCAAAAGATCTGGCACAGAGAGTGCCCAAGAAATACTCATTAAATGTGGATGGTCAATAGAGTCAAAAGGCAGCCCAGAATGGGAGAAAAGATTTGCCAACCTTTTACCTGATATTAGAATTAATATCCAGATGTTCAGAGAACTGAAATTCAACAACAAATAACCCCCTTCGAAAATGGGTAAAGGACCTGAATAGACATTTCTCCAAAGAAGATACAAGAATGGCCAAAAGCTGCCCTGACCGGTTTGGCTCAGTGGATGGAGCATCGGCCTGTGGACTGAAAGGTCCCAGGTTCAATTCCAGTCAAGGGCATGTACCTTGGTTGCGGGCACATCCCCAGTAGGAGGTGTGCAGGAGGCAGCTGATCAATGTTTCTCTCTCACTGGATGTTTCTAACTCTCTCTCCCTCTCCCTTCCTCTCTGTAAAAATCAATAAAATATATTAAAAAAAAAAAAAAAAAAAGAATGGCCAAAAGCCCATGGAAGATGCCCGACAGCAATGATCACCAGGGGATGCAAATCAAACCATAGTGATACCTCCTCACCCATCAGGATGGCTGCCATCAAAACCCCAGAAAATAACAGAGTCAGGAGGATGAGGGGAAACTGCAGCCCTGAGCACTGTTGGTGGGAACCTCCATGGCACAGCAGTGGTGGGAAACAGTATGGCGGTTCTCCTCCGAAATTAGACACAGAGTTACCGTGCGGTCCAGCAATTCCACTTCTCGGTGTAGACTCAAAAGTACTGAAAGCAGAGTCTGAGATAAATTGCACACCCATATTCACAGCAGCATCAGTCACAATAGCTTAAACATAGAAGCAGCTCAGGTAGCCATCACCATGGACTGTGGTCCCCACGGCCGTCAGGTACCAGTGATGGTGGCAGTGCTAATGCTTTTTGTGTGCATAACTGCACAGGGGAGTGTGGAGGGGTGAAGGGGGCTGAGGACATGGAGCAGGAGGTGGATCTGACTGAAAGGGGAAAATGAGAGAGGGCTGCATAGAAGGGAACTAAACCTGCTATTGCACTAGGGTGAGGGGGGAGTCACCTCTGAGTACTAAACACCAGAGTGAGGTACCCCAGGGGGCTGTGAGGTAGGCAGCCTGCTATTTATTGTTGGCGGGCGGAGGGGGGGGGAGGGATCTGCTGAGGGTGACCTGAGGGTGGAGGTTTCTTTCTCTGGGAAAAGAAGGAGGGTCTGCTAGGCTTTTCATGACCCATAAATTCAGCCCCACTGTGTGTTCCTGGGCAACTGGGATGCTGCTGACATGCCAGAGGGACATAGTTCTTGCCAGGGAACCATGGAGTCTGCCTAGAAAGGTACCCAGTCTTTAAGGCAGCCTATGGAGAGGCAGCTGGGGACTCCATTCCCTAATGCTTGTCCTAACTGGGGATACAAGAATTTGGGTGGAACATAAATTTTCTCTCTCTCTCTCTCTCTCTCTCTCTCTCTCTCTCTCTCTCTCACATACACACACACACACACAAATTGAGAGGCAAGTCATTGGTATGGAGACACTCCTATCAGGGTGTCTTTTTTCTGATATGTTTGGTTGAGGCCCAATTGTCCCCAATAGGAATTTAAGACCAATCCTCATGTCCAGCTATTGTAGGAATCATGACTTAAAAAAAAAATTGCAGTGAATTTAGAGAAACCAAATTCAAACTAGCTCAAGGGAGGAAAAGAGAGACAAAGAATGTGTTTGCTTTTCCCAACAGGATCAGCTCGGCCAACAGAGTCTTCCTCTCGAGAATTTAACCTGGGCCACGGGGAGAGAAGCCACAGGTGAAGGTGAGAGGGCAGGAAGCTTCGTGGAGTATGGAGCCAGTGGGGTGGCCACAGGAGGCACCAGGCCTGCACTCTGGACCCCAATGCCACCTCCCCGTTTCCAGGTCCCTCACAGCATATGCCTGGGTCCTGGGAGAGTCCCCTCCCAGCCCCGCCCTTTGTGGCTGTGAGAAGTAGCACAATAATCTCCCTGTTTCTTGAGATAACTTGCGTGAGGCTCTGAGCAGCAGCTGCAGCAGTGATCCTAAAGGTCCACCTGCCATGCCTCGTGGGGCATGAAATCACGTTCCATCACCCATCCCACCCAAACATAACACATAACACACATGTTTCACAAAACCCTACGTTTCTAATTAGGTGTAACAATTTCTGTAGTTAGATGCTGGTCCAAATACTAGTATCTACAGTTCAATAGATAGTCCTTTCTATTATTTTATTTCAATGGAAAAGCCAGTTACAGCTTGTTAGGTTGGTTTCAGATGGGGTGAGAGGGCAAACGGGTCCCAAGTGCAGCTGGATCTTGAAAAAAAGCCACAGCATATGTTGTGCATTTTAAGTCAGGAGTTTATTGATGAGGCCAGGGTGCTAGGCTGGGGACCCCTCAGTCCTCCTGATAGGGCACATGGAAGCCCAGGGTGGTTCCCAGGGGGAAGTGAGCAAAGAAGGTGCGGGCCATGTCCTCGATCTGGGGGTAGGCCCCCAGCGTCTGGAAGAACTGCACATAGTTCCAGAAGTCAGAGGTGGAGAAGGGCCAGTAGGGCATGGCCGGCAGCTCGGCATATGGATCTGAAAGACACACGGCAGCCTGGCTCAGAGGCTGTGCCACTGGTCCTGCCCAGGTTGTCCTCCAGGGGGGCCTCAGGCAGGTGGAGGTGCCCAGCAGGGCCAATGCAGTGAAAGGGACCCTCCCAGCTGGGAGGACAGCCTGGGTCATCCCGGGGGGGCCCCCTAGAAGCTCCCTGGAGCCTGGTCATCTAAGGAGCGGTGAGGGATGAGCTAGCCCTGCCCTGATTCCTGCTGAGGGGTACAGGAAAGGGTAGGGGAAAGGGGGAAGTCTAGCACCTGTCCTGGACATACTGAGCAGGGAGGAGTCACTATGATGGGGTCATGGGGGACTCCTGGTGGGATATCAAAGGAGACCACCCCCACCCCACTCCCACCCCCACCCCCAGAGTCTGTATGCTACTGTACTAAGGGTGAAATGTGCATCCTCTGGGGCTTGGAGGGTTGCAATACTATGCAGAGTCTGGCTCCCTCCTGCCTGGTGTGTCCCCAGAGGCCTGGAGGGCACAGTCTGGGGAAGGGGCTCCAGCCCCTCTAGGGACAGGACCCTACCTCCAGCTGACTTAGGGCTCCCCTTCATCTTCTCGGAAGAAGCAGTGCCCACCTAACCCTTCTTCTGCCCCCGCCCTCACCAACAGGAGAAAAGAAACCAGAGGCAGATGCAATACCTCCCTCATCCTGCACAGGCTTGGCCCCTGCAAAGAAAGAGGACAGCGGTCAGCCAGGAGAGCCTCAGAGCAGGGCCCTACCATGCACTAGCCGCCCCGAGGGCCACAAAGGGGAACAAAGCAGCCACTCACCCACCAGAGGCACCAGCAAGAGGCACAGGGCCACTGTGGGCAGCAGGCAGGTCTTCATCTTCCCCAGGCACATCCCCCCCCCGACTGACAGATGCACTGGGTCAGGTCTACCTGCAGCAGGAGTAACCAGAAAGTTGGGGCCACCCACCGCCAACGGCTCCAGCTCTTCCCGCCACCCCCAAAGTGGCAGCTCGTGGAAAAAGCTCCAGTGGAAAGACAAGTTCCCAGTGTTTTCACAGCAATTTCAGTTTCAGTGGCTTCCAGCCATTATTCTGAGGCTAACCCATATTTCATTGGCCTTTTAATTTTATCAGTTTAACAAAATGCACACTCCCCCTCCTCCGGCCCCCCAATCAGCTGCCTGTCCGAGGTTACCTGGTCGCTCCTGTCCCTCAGCCTCAGTCCACAGCCCGATGGGCATCAGCCACCAGCACACAGGCTCCTCTTTATAAAAGGCCGGACGAGGACAGAGACGTCACCTACGGGAACCGTCAAACTGAATGTATTTCATCTCCTGCCAGAGGACTGAGGGCTTCTGTGACCCTGCTGGCAGTGGAATCCCACGGGGGCACTTTTGCAATCTCATCCAAAGATGAAATTGGGAGAAAAACATCCTTGGACAGGCCCCTTTGGAGGGTTTTAGGAATGAATTCAACACTGGCACTCCCTCTGCGCCAAGAGAGAGAGATGTTCTGAGTTTGACATTGGGGCTGACATCCCCCCCTCACAGGAGCAGGGTAATCACAGAGTTGCCTTGGGGGCTGGGAGGCAGGACGGGACCTCCAGGGAGCCCTGGATCAGGGCCCCCCACTGCAGAACAGGCCAAGCAGAATTGCAGGCAGGAAGTGGGGGTGTCCAACCCAACTTTGCATCTGCAGCCCAGCGTTCTTGCTTATGTAAGCACAGTGATTGAATCTGTGTTGGGAAAGTAGCTATGCCAGGGTCTCTGTGAGTTAGGCTGCTCTGATTAAACCCACGATGGTAGCCACCCCTCCTGGCCCTCCCCGAGGGGTCCCATCGCCCACTGAGTCCAGGAGCATGTCCAGGGCAGTAGTACCCAGCTGCAAGTCACCACAGAGGGCTTCCTTGCCCAGGTGTTCCTCAGCTACAGAGCATGGCACATTGTTGGGGGAGGTGGGGAAGGGTGGCAAGCAGATCCTAGGTGATAGATCTGTCCAGCACACACCTTGTCTCTCCAAGCCTTTGGGCACCTGCCCCTCCCAGGGACAAATAGTCTGGTCTCTCAGCACCCTTCTGCACCGGCCCCCTTGTCAATGAGTCACCCCCTGTCACCAGGGAATCCAGAATTTCTGCCGAGTGGACCCAAGCCAACCCTCGGGTCAATGCAGTATTCTATCACCTCCACCCCGGCCCCCTATCTGTTCCCTGGGTTTCTGTTGACATAAATGGTCACTTGTGGTGACTTCAGGTCCCTCATCTTCTAGGTCACATCTAAACCTCAGGATCTGGTCTTAGGTCTACAAGCAGAAACAGGGTGGGCTTGGCCCGAGGGGAACCAGCAGCCCCTTGCAAGACAAGTACTTCAGGTGCAGGGGGCTGACCCCCCAGATGGGTAGGAAGGATGGCTTCTCTGGACAAAGGAGGTTCTGCAGAATTTAGAGGTTCAGGTCCCCAGCTTCATCAGAGCCTGCCCACATGACCCCATCCAAGTGAAAAATGAAAATAAAATGACATGTTCTGCATCTTTATAACTAATTCAGTGAAAAACTATAGCTAGAAAAATGAGTAATGAGCAGTGGTGAGTGTGGGAGTGTAGAGCTATGGGTATACCTGTTGCAGAAAGACCAAAGCGACACTTTGAAGAAGTGGAGAAATCAGTTTTAATAACACACGCAGACTCTGGGGTATCCCAAATCCAGAGTGGGGGTCGCACTGCAAGAACCTTGTTTTATAACTGCCCCTCAAGTTCATTGATTTGCAAATATACTCCCTCCCCCCAAGACCCTGAGGGGAGTATTCTGTTCATCTACCCTTCCCCCAGGTGTTCTTAGGTTCCGGGCTCAAAACAAAGCCCCCTGCCTTACCGCAGGACAGAGCTTTGTTTGGTTTTATGGCCTGACATTCCTTGCAAAACCAGCTTCCTCCTCATACCTGTTGTTTCCTCTTTCTGAATATATTTATTATCCGTAATTTATCACTTTTATGTAGGGAAAACACTTTTACAAAACCACCACCAACAGCTCCCTTAGCATTCTGACCTTCCATCCTCGACTGACCTCCTAGGTCTTCCACAGCCACTGCCACTCATGTCCGCCCCAAGCCTTTTCTCTCTTCCTTAGCCCGTCAAGCCCCCGCCCCCCTTTACTGGCCTGACTGCAGACCTTCCCTTGCAGAACTGGCCTGGAGGGTCTTACCTGGAGGGCCCCACTTGGAGAACCTCATCTGAAGGACCCACCTGGAGGCCTGCTTTTCTGCCCCCCAGAGGACAACTCCTTTGCCCCCTCACTCAGCAGCCACTCCCCAGCTCGCCTGCTTGGGCTCACACACCAGCCTTCTATTGTTCTTGTTCAGTGGGGAACTTAGAGCCACAGATTGCCCAGGGCTCCTGTTAAAATGCAGGTTCCGATTCAGCAAGTTGGACTCTGCATTCCTAACAAGACCCCAGCCCAGGAGATGCCTTTGCTGCTGGCCCCAGAGCAGCCAGGATAACGAGGCATGGGCAGATTCTCAGCCTGGGCAGGGTCAGAATCGCGCAGGGGACACATTAGAATGCAGAGCACTGGGCCCCCACCTCTCAGAGCCCTGATTCAAGAGCTCAGTGGTGGGCCTGGGACTCTGCGTTTCTATCTGGTTACCAGGGTGCTGAGCAGGTGCAGGGCCAGGCTTTCAAAGCAGAGGTTCTTAACCCTGGCTACCCATTCGGGACTGCCTGCCGATCTTTTGGCAGTGGGATTTCCAGCCCCAGTCTCCTGAGGTGGGATTTTACTGTAAGTGTCTGGGCAGGGGCCCAGTTAGTGTTTATAAAATCTCCCAGGTGACTCTGCTCTAAAGCGTGGGTGACTACCACTGCCTGGGGTGGATCAGCTCCCCTGCTCCCCCAGCCGCTGTCCCCACAGGATGCACCACAGGCCTCTGAAGGTCCCACCTGCCTGGGTGAGAAGAAGCTCTGGTCTTGGTGGACAGAGAGGACCAAGGCCACCCTGTCTGCTTCCTTCCCAGGCTAACTGGGCCAACCGACAGGAGGGCAGGCTGCAGAGCTCAGCAGTGGCGCAGGAAGGGATCCAGCCAGGGCAACTGCCTGGGGACCCTTACCTTCTCTGCTGCTTCACCTACACCAGGTGAGGCCTAGGGCCTGTCCTCCTCAGCTGGGAGCTGCAATGCTCCCATTAGGTGGTCTGGGGCGCCCCCTGCTGCCTGGTTCAGGAGCACCCAGCACGGCCTCTTGCTGAGAACCTGGGGTCACTGAGAACCACCAGATGGACTGAACCTGAGGGTCAGGTCAGGGCCTCACCGGGTTCACCCAGTTAGTGTGAGCGCCAAGTCCTCAGGCCGCCCACGCAACTGTCCCTGGGCATCTGGGCAGGGTCCTCTGCTCCCTCCACAAAGCCTGTGACCCAGCCAGGCCTGCCCCTTTGCTCCCACCAGGTGTGGGGATGCCTCTCACAGTCACTTATTTTTTTCCTAAAGCCACAACTTCCGGCAGCACTTGTCATTTTAAGAAAAGGATTTAATTAATGTCATGAAATCTAATGAACTTGAAGAGTGTTTGGATAAAAACCCCGTTGCCTTAGAGAAGCCCACTCAGGGAGAACGTTGCTAGGAAATACTGCCACGTTTGATGCAGGTATGACAACTCCGAAGGGCTGGGACCCAAGCCATAGGAATCTGGACCTCTATCCTTCAGATCCAGGCTTTGAAACCCAAACCTGAAAGCAGGGATTGTGTATCCCCGGAGTGGGCTCCAGGGGGCGCCATTCTCCCAGAATTCCTGAAGCTGGGCTCCAAAGATGGAGTGTGAGAAGAACAGATAGATGGTCAAAGCCCAGACAGTGAAGGTACAATACAGTACAGGTTTCAAAACCAACATGTCTGAAGCCCATATGATGCTTCTTAAAAATCTACCCTTTCTTCATCTGACTTTGTGAGAATTTCTGATCAGGTCCCAGTTTAGCTGAGATGGACTGCAGCCGGAAAAGGACAGCAGCTGCTAGAGAGTTACTCAAGTTTAATTTGTCCAACCATGGGTTCTAGGCCACAGAGGAGGCAGCCTGCATCAGGCCCTCCTCACCCCGGAAGAGGGGGGGCCAGTGAGGTCCTGGGTCAGATGGGAAGCGCTCTCCTCCTGCCCAGCTCCAATGCTCCTGCCCACGTCCCAGTGTCTCTCTCTCCCAGGCAGCACAGCCAGAGCAGAGGCTCACCGAAAGCCCTCAGGGTGGGTCCATGTGGGATGTTTAGTCCTCGAAGGTGTATGTTTCCATTGCATTTGGAGGCTCTGTGGGCAAGCTTCTCCACAGGCCCCTCTGTGCTGCCATCCTGCTCTCCCAGGCTCCTAGTATGGGTGGCCTCCTGGTCTCTGAGCGTCCCTGTTGGGCTCCCTCTCTTCTGCAGCAGTGGCTGGGGCATGGGGTCTGGTCTCTGCAAGAATGGAGGTAAAAGGTCTTTCCTGGGAATTCAGTCTCAGGGCTGGTTTGGAGCAGATACACTGAAGGATGGCCAGGGGGTTGATAGGGTGGGTGGAGAAGAGGGTGGTCTGAGGCAGGCTTGGGAGACTGTGTGTGAAGCTGGGGAAGTGGGGGGGTGGATAGGGCAGGATGGCCCCAGGGGCCACTTCAGAGGCTGCTGATCAGAAAGTGTATATTAGTCAAGATTCTCCAGAGAAACGGAACCAATAGGAGAGAGAGAGAGAGAGGAAGAAGAAGGGAGGAGAGAGAGAAGAAGAAGGAGGAGGAGGATGAGGAGGGGGAGGAGGAGGAGGAGAAGGAAGAGAGGGGGGAGAGAGAGAGAGGAGAGAGGGGGGG
>PVJC01008123.1:0-14113 GCA_004026665.1 Murina feae | reverse complement strand
AACCTCAGTCTTTTCTCTTAAAGCCTTCAACTGATTAGACAAGGCCCACCCACATAGTGCTACGCCATCTACATTTATCTAAGAAATACCTTCACAGTGACATCTAGACTGGCGTTTCACCAAACAACTGGTTATCATGGCCTGGCCAAGGTGACATATACAATTAACCATCACAGAGTATAAACCTATTCTTTGAAAATATGTAGGAGCAGACCACCTGTAGAAGTGATAGTGGCTGCTTGGGGAGGGCAGAGGGGGGTGAGGCTGGGAGCTGGGGATTAGGCTGACAGCATTTCTCTCCATGGGTGCTTGGTACAAATAAACCAGTGAGGCCCTGACCTGAGTGAGGGTAGTGGGTGCTAAGGTCCCTCTGCCGTCCTCACCTGGGGGAAGGCTGGGGCCATGGTGATGACAGTCTGGAGAACACGAACTTTACAGGGACACTTATCTGGGGGAAGGTATCTGTGCCCTTTGGACCACGGTGTGTGTTGCAGGGCGTGCTGCCCAGGAGAAGTGGCCGACTGGCTCCAGCTGCACCCAGCACACTGCAGCCTGCCCTTCCGGGGTGCAGGAGAGCTGAGGGCCACAGCAGAGTGAGGCAGTGGTGGTGGCTGGTGGAGCAGATGCAGTTTGTGAGACGTCTGCACGGTGGGCTCCAGCAGGGTGGAGAGTTTGTGAAGAGGCTGGCGCCGTGTGGAAGGGGTTCCCATCCTGGGCAAAGTTGGGAGATACCACCCAAGGCCAAGGGCCAACGCCATGCCCACCACAATGTGGACGAAGGGGCCAGCAGGCAGCTGGGCCCACCAAAGCACTTCCTCAAGTGGTTGGGGAGGAGGCCCGGCCAGCCACAGACCCCAGGTGACCAGGACTGTCCTCACTGACTCCCAAGCAGGCGTCTGTCTTCATGAGGCTTATAGGCCCCAAGATCACAGGACCCACCCTGTTGAGGCTCCTGACGGTGGGAGGGAGACCCCGGCGGGGCCTGTTCTCTGCAGCCTGAGACAGATCCATTGTTCAGCTCATTCATCGCCGCATAAAAGCCGGATTTATGGGAACCAGGGCTCAGCGTGTTTCTCAGCCTGGCTGAGCATCCAGGTTACAGGGCCTGTCCCGCCACCCTGGAGGCCCCTGTGCTCTCCTGCCTGAGGGTCCCTGCTGGGAGTGGGGCACCACCACCTGCTTCTCGGGTGGCCACCCGCCTCCTCCCTTTAACTTTCTGGTTCTTTCTTCCCTGATGTTGATAAAGAGCAGGTTGCCTGTCCCATTTCCAGCTGGTTGTCCTAGATTCGTGATTCATCCAAGAGCAGGTATTGTGAGCCCAGAAAGGAACTGGGGAGCTGGGAGGCTGACACCTGCAGGGGCTGGGCAGCCAAGAATGGCATCTCGGAATTAAAGGCTGGAATTGCCTTTTGAAACAAGCGCTAAATCTGTCTTCTTGGATGTCTAGAGGCAGCCGCTGCCTTCAGAGCAGAAGCTCAGCTCCGGCGCCTCCCAGGGAGATGCAGGCCTCTCTCCCCATGAGCAGGCCAAATAATGGGCACAGATCGCAAGTAAAGAAATATGTCTAAAGTAAAAAGAAGAAAGAAGAAGACACCCCAGCCTGCCACTCTGTCTCCTTCTCTGAGCGAGTCCTCAATATCGGTGCCGGTGTGGACAGCCCTCACAAGTTTTCTGCCATGGTGGGGTGGGGGGTGGGGACGGTGACCGTTACATGTGCTAGATCCAGGCCCAGACCCCACACGTTCGCCCACAACTGCAGCTCCTTGTCGGATGCTGCATTTCAGACATCTGCCAGGTCTATGTTAGAGTCTCTGTTCTATCCAACAGCTGGCAAGACTGCACCTCGGCACTGTGGGCATAGGGTAGGAGTTCATGGTGGGGCCCCCCCAGGCCTGGTTAGAAGGTCAGCAGCAGTCCTGGCCTCCACCCTCTAGATACCAGTAGCACCCCAAGTTAAGACAACCCCAAATGACTCCAATGTCACATGCCCCTGGGGACATGTCCGTTTGTGTGCACAAGGCCACACCTGCTCGGTACTCGTGGCTGGTGAGCACCGGTTTGTTTCCAGGACCTTGTCTCTCTGAGCAGCGGTGCAGCTCACATTCTGAACTGTCTCCTATACTCGTGGTCTGACTCCATTGGATCGGCTCCCCAGACAGGTGTCCCTGAAAGACAAGCAGCATACCTCCAGCACGTGTGAGAACCTGCTCCAAAGCCCTGGAAAGCTCAGGGCTATGTTCCTACGGTCACAGAGTTTTGCCATATTTGCAAAAAACAAAAACAAAACCCTACTATTTTACTGGCAACCAGTGGAGCACCTTGTCTTTGCTCTGCTGCCCGCGTCCAGCACCATGGGCACCTGTGGTCTCTTGGGACAAGTTTATGAGGTCAACAGTCACTTCTGGGAGGAGCTCAGTTGCCATCAGCAGCCCTGGGACAGGGATGAGCTTGAAGCAGTGGGCCTGCCAGCCTCGTGCTGTTCTCCTGCGAAAGGGGCGGAGACAGAGGCCACACCATCCCACGAAGGTGCCCTCTGGCGCCTGGCACCTGAGCTAAGTGTGGGTAGATGAGGAAGGCAAGGCTTGACACGCACACAGCCAGAAGTTGACTCAGAAGATCGTTTGAAGTGGAGGGCTCAGTTCTCAGTGAAGGATTGGCAAGTCTTCTCCTGCCACAGGCCGGGCTAACTTATCTGTCAGCCTGACTGGGCTGACGGAAGCCCAGGGGCTGGCAAAGGACTGTTTTGGGGTGTGTCTGTGAGGGTGCGCCCCGAAGAGGGTGGCATTGGAACCAGGAGTCTGTGTGAAGAAGACAGCCCTCGCCCTGCCCAGCAGCAGGCCCAGGGGAACCTGCAGCTGAGGCAGCAGGGCCCTCATGTCAGGACTGTGGGGTGAGCACAGGCCACACCAGTCCCAGGCTTGCGGCCCACTTGTTCTCTGCCCATTCTGGATGGATTTCTGAGAAGCCGCTGATCTGGTTCCTCCGCAGGCCCCTCCCCTGTACCTGCTGTCTCCCAGCTTTGGGCACAGGGACTGGCAGCAGCATGTCTGCACACATCGTCTCTATTCCTGGGCCGCTGTCTTTCCTGCCCTCTCTCTTTATCATGGATCCTCCAGTGCCCTCTGATCAGCAGGGCCTCAGCCTCAAAAACAGGGGAGACACTACTTACACACTCAAGACAATGCAGGGGGCTGTTTCCTTCTCTTTTGCTGGAAAGATGAGCTCCTAGCAACCACCCTGATTGAGACCAGCACCTGGATGGGCCCTGGAGGATAAGAGGAGAACCACACACTAATTACCTACCTCAAATGATGGAATCTTCCAGAGCAGGGCTCCTGTGGCAGTAAGAGGAAGGGTCCTCACTGGACGTTTCTGCTGCAGGGAGTCAGCCTGCTCCCCATTGACCTTCCCTGGAGTGTTCCTATGCACACATACACACAAATACAAACACAGACATACACATGCATGTACATGTACACACACACAGAGAGACATACACACCCATACACCTGCATGCACATACACAGAGACATACACACCCATACACATGCATGCACACACAGAGACATACACAACCATACATATGCATGCACATGCACACTCATATATACACACACACAATACACATACACACTCCCCCATCCAGTCCCTCAAGAAGAGTTTAACAGCCCTAGCTGGTGTTTCCCAGTGATTAGAGCGTTAGCCCGTGCACTGAAGGGTCTCCAGCTTAATTCCCGGTCAAGGACATGTGCCTGGGTTGCAGGTTGGATACCCAGCCCTGGTGGGGGGGTGTGTGCAGGAGGGAGCCAGTTGATGTGTTTCTCCCATATCAATGTTTCTTTCTCTCTCCCTCCCTCCCTCTCTCCCTTCCACACTATCTAAAAAAAATCAATGGAAAAAATATATCCTTGGGAGAGGATTAACAAGAAAACAACAAAAAAGAAGAGCTGAACATTTTCCTGCACCTATTGATTTATTGCTCTTTTTTTAAAAAAATGTATTAGAGTAACATTGGTTAATAAGATTATACAAATTTTGAGTATACAAATCTATGACACATCATCTGAATACTGTATTGTATGCTCACCACCCACAGTCTGGTCTCCTTCCGTCACCATGTATCTGACCCCTTTGCCCTCTTCATCCCCACCACCCCCTCTGGTGAGCACCATACTGCTACCTGAGTCTATGAGTGGGTCTCCTTTGGTTCATTTGTTGCTTTCTGATATCTCACATATGAGTGAAATTATATTGTTTTTGTCCTTTCCCCTCCGACTTATTTCACTTAGCATGACACGTTCACGATCCATCCATGTTGTCACAATGGCATCCTTTTTATGGCTGAGGAGTATTTCAACGCACCTCATCTTCTTGGTCTATCCTTGGTCAATGGACATTTAGGTTAGTTCCATGTCTTGGCCACTGTGAATAATGCTGCAATGAATATAGGGGTTCATATATCTTTGCAAAAAGTGTTTTCACATTTTAAACATATTTTTATTTATTTCAGAGAAGAAGGGAAAGGGAGAGAAAGAGAAATATCAGTGATGACAGAGAACCATTGATTGGCTGCTTCCTGCATGCCCCACACTGGGGATCAAGCATAAAATCTGGGCATGTGCCCTGACTAGGAATTGAACCCTGACCTCCTGTTTCATAGGTCGACATTCAACCACTGAGCCACACTGGCCAGGATGTTTTGACATTATTTGAGTAGATACTCAGAAGAGGTATTACTGGGTCATGTGGTAGCTCTATTCTTAACTTTTTACCTATAATAAGGGGCTAATATCCAAAACATATGAAGTACTCATTTAACTCAACAACAAAAACCAAACAACTCCATTAAAAAACGAGCAAAGGACCTGAATAGACACTTCTTCCAAGAAGACAAACAAATGGCTAACAGATACATGAAAAGATATTCGGCTTTCCTGGTTATTAGGGAAATGCAAATCAAAACCACAATGAGATACCACCCTACGCCTTTTAGAATGGCTGCCATCAACAAGACGGTGATTAACGAGTTAGGGGAAGGTGTAGAGAAAAAGGAACCCTCATTCACTGCTGGAGGGAATGCAAACTGGTGCAGCCCCTAAGGAAACAGAGGGGCGGGTCCCCTACATTGCCTTTCCCAGCTCCAGGAAGACTGCATTCCTCCTTCGCGGACTCCTCTATCTTCAAAGGCCACGACGATGGGTCCAGCCCTTCCCACCATGCCTCCCTCTGACCTGCCTGTTCCATCACAGCCCCTTCCCTGACTCAACTTCAGCCTGGCCCTGTATGCTTCAGGACCTTGTGAGGACACTGCATGGCCTGGGCAACCCAGGTTGCCCTCCACCCTCAGGGTCTTAATGTAATTAACTGTAGCTTCTAAGACCCCTTTGCCGTGTAACATACGAAGAAGTCTCAGGCTCTGGAACTGGCAGTGGGCATCTTTGGGGCTATTATTCTTCCCACACAGGCTCCTCTCTGCCTGGTGGCTGCTAGCCTGAGTGATCAGATTTAGTCTGGAAAGGGGCCTGCTTGTGAATGGAGACCCTGAAGTCTCAACACGGAAGGAGGTTGCCTCAAGATGTCAAGGATTTTGGAGAGGGCAATGCCTGGGGTGCCCATCTGGCACTGGCTCTGACTGCAGGGCCTAAGGGTAAAGTGGGACTGCCAGGCCACCTCCCTGGAGCTGCTGCCTGCCCACAGCTCCCGCCCCTGGCTGGTGGCTGAGGCTGCAGGTGGGGCCTGTTCCAGGATCACAGAATCCTCCTGTGCCCACCACGGTGCTCAGGGCCCGCTAGACAGACCTCTGCACCCTCAGCAGCTCTTCCAAAAGTCAGTTCTCAACCCTCTCGAGGCTCTGTGCTTCCCTCACTGCCAGGCCTGCCAAGTGCAAGCCCACCCACCGCACACAGAGGCTCCGTCTCCTGCATGCTTGCGAGGCTCTCGTCTCTTTGACACATGCCTCTCCCGTGGGAGGCTTGGTGGCTCTCAGCAATCGATCACTCACTTGGCCATCAGCAAATTGGCTTTCAGGGAATTGATTTCTGGCAAATCTGCTTAGAGTGGCCAGGTGGCATGGTGACAGATAGCCTCATTTCTTGATGAAACTGGAGCCTGGCCTTTCTCCAGGAGTGATCAAGCAGGACTGGAGAAGGCCTAGGGCTGGGGTATCCATGGTTGGAGGTGTACTGCCCCGCTGCCACCAGCACCCCAGCCCAGCCCTCCTGGGATTCCGTGCTGCTGTCCTGACCTGAGTCACAGACGTCAACCTTGGAATCCAGGGGGGCGGGGGGAAGGGGGGAGGGGGAAGGGGGGGCGGGAGGGGGTAGAGTGAAAGGGGTCTGCTGGGGGCCAGGGCTGGGTGAGGAGCTGCAGAGTGGGAAGGAGTGCTAGTGGTGGGGGAGGAAAGAGGTTTGCAGCAAGGACCCCTGGGGTTGAAGGCATTGGAAATAGAACCTCTGGGCATGGCTGTGAGAAGGGGCAGCAGAGGGAAGAGCCTGGGAGGAGTCTCTGGATTTGTAAGGCAGAAGGCCAGTCTAGGAGGGGAGGGGCTAGGCAGACCCTGGTGAAAGACAGAGGTGCAAATGGGGACCTACCTGACCCTGTTGGGTAACTGCTATCAGAGAACCCTGAGATCCCAGGTAACAACCCAGCAGTTCCCAGTGGGGAGTGGATTCAGTGGAGAAGCCTGGGGCACAGAGCACAGCCTTAGAAATGGCAGCAAGTCCTGGTGACAGGCCCACTGTTACAAGAAAGAAAGATCCTTTCAAAGAGCATGGGCACGAAGAATAAATGCCGGAAGAAGCCCAGTTCTGAGGGGTCCCATGATGGATCCTGCAACAGGACTCTCAGGGGACCCATGGGAACCAGGGAGTCACCAGGCAGCTGCCCTTCCTCCCCTTCCCTTTCTCAGGACTGCTGTTCTCCTCCCTCTGCTGCCCCCTCCCTCCCCACCACATGCCCGCTGCTCTGCCCCAACCCCAACCATGTCTCTGTTCTCCGACCACTGGGTTTGGACATGGCTGTGACCAGCCTTTGTGGAGGTGACTTTGTATGACTCTCAGCTCCATGTGCAAACACAGCTGACCTGCTGGGTCACTGCATGTCTTGGAGAGACTTTGATGCTTCCCTACATCAGGAGCCCAGAGTGGGCTGTGGCCACAGGCTGTTATTCAGTCTGTGGGGAGGGTCACCTGTGCCCTCCACACTCATCAGGTGCCTGTGTGTCCTGGGATTCTCACCTGTGAGCAGGAGGTGGGCACAGTGACCTGGAAATACAGAGCTCTGTCCTGCTGGCACAGTAACACCAGGGCTGGGCCCTGGGCCTGGGAAGTCCTGTGGCTGCTGCGGGCTGACCATCAGGGGGCCTCCTTGAACACCCTGCTCCTCTGTCCCTCTGCCCGGCACTGAGACAGTCCCTGCTAGGTGCTGGACGATCACATGACTAGGACAGGAGGTCAGGGGACAGGAACAAGCCAGAGAGGGCAGGTGGACGTGGACCTCCCAGGTGGCTTGAGAAGGGTGACGGGACATCCGGGCCTCTCAGAGGCAGCCTGTGCGTGTCAATCATCCTGGCAGGATTGTGAATGGTTCCCCTTCCACTTTCAAAAGGTCCCTGGCCGGTGAGGAACTACGTGCTGTCCCAAGGCCCTGGGCACCTGTGATGTGGAAATGTCAACTTGGTGACCAGATGGGAACCTGTTGTGAGAGGCCAGGAGAGTCAGCACAGCCACCTCCCCTTCAGGCACACCCCACAGCCTCTGCCCTCATCTCAGGATTTGAGACCTGCTGTCCTCAGAACTGGGTTCTGACCTCTCAGAGGCGCTGGGCTGGGCATCCCTGCCTCTCGGTGAAGCTTGGTTACTCCATGTGCCAGATGTGCCAACCCAAAGGACTCGTGTCTTTCTGCTTCAAACAGAAATGCCGGGAGATTACGGAGCTTTTCTGAAGAGACAGAATGCTTAGTTTTCTTTAGCCTCAAGTGGCATGCGGTTATAAATGTGATTACAGGGTTGTTTATTAAATTGAGGCGTATTTTGCTACTTTATTAAGTCAACATTATTGAGTCAATCCAGTATTTGATTTTCAGGGCTGACGTAGAAGTTTGGTAATGTAGCTAAGTTTACCGCGAGAAAGGTGAATTGGTTACTCACATATCTTCATTCACTTAGTTCTGGTTAAAAGATTAATAATTCAACTATGATCGCATTATGTTTTGGTTGCTGGGTCAGTTTTTGGTAGTAGTTCCTTTAATCATTTCATGTTAAATCAAATACCGGGGCTTCATTTGGGTTATTAAGAGAAAATTATGCTATCAATTGTGCATGAAATGGTAAAGTCTTTTTTATTAAGCAGAGGGCAGGGTCTGCTACAGGGTCTGTCCTGTGCAAACCAACACCTGGCGCCTTGATCCAAGTTGGCTTTGTGGAGACTCAGGTAGGTTTCAGGGGTCTGACTGCCGGAGAATCAGATATGGGGCCTCTTTCAGGTGGGAAGCTTTCATTAAAGGGCGCTCAGGGCCAGTCTCCTGTTGCAAGCACTAACCATCTTTTTGCATCTTAAATACATAAATTGTGTCCCTTCCTATGGAACCACCAGCTGATCAAAGTTGCTGAGGTTCCCTGTGCGCCATGCACTGGAGATGTCGATGGGTGGGGGGAGTGTGTGCTCATCTGAATTGTTGAGAAAATTATGCTATTAATTGTGCATGAAATAATAAGTTAGTTCCTCTAGGGCAGCTTGCACACTAACAGCCTGATGAGTGGTTGGCAGTAGGTATTAGTTTTCTATGCTGTGTAACCAATTGCCACCAGCACAGCAGCTCAAACAACCCCATTTATTATCCCACAGTTTATGTAGGTCCAAAGTCCAGGCTCAGCTCAGCTGGATTATCCACTCAGGGTCTCACCAGGTTGTAACTGAGGTGGTGGGGCTGAGGTCTCATCTGGAGGCTTGACTGGGGAAGGGTTTCTTCCAACACATGCAGATTGTTGCAGAACTGGTTTCCGTGAGACAGAAAGATTCACAGTAGCTGCTTCTTCAAGGCCAAGAGAGTCTCCATTCCAGGCTGCAAAGATCAAAGTTACAGGAGTGACAATCTCATCACTTTTGCTCCAATGCATTGGCTAGAAGCAAGTCATAGCATCAGCCACACTCAAGATGGCAGATTATGCAAGTGTATGACCCACTAGGGGTCGTGTTAGGTTCTGTGACACACAGTAAAGGAGGCAGGTTGAGTAAAGGGGAACTTTCAGTCAGTAGGGCCAGGTTTGAGGGCAGAGGTCTGGGAGGGACAATGGTAAGTAAGGCTGAGAACTTGAGTGTGCTGGGCTGAGAAACTTTACTTCATGTTATGAACAGTGGGAGCCAATCATGGTTTAGGAACCTTTTTTTTGAACATTTACATAAATTTAGGTAGACAATAGGGTTGGGCCAGAAACTAGGCTTTGCTCAGGTTATGGAACCTTGAGCCCACCCCATTCCACCTCCACTCACACCCCTGGAGTTCAGCTGCTGAGGGCTGACGAGCTCCCACCAGTGTCCTGAACCAACCTCATTCCCAGCCTCGTTTGGCCACATTCTTGCAGCAGCCATGCTGGGGCAGTGCCCGTGGCTTCCAGTGACTTCCTGGGCCATCCAGACCTCAGGGCAATGAGTGGATCAGACTCTGGCAGCTGGACAGTCTACCATTTAGGGTAGTCTCTGGTGTTTACCTGACTGCCGCCTCCAGGTAGACTCTGAGCAGCCCACCGTGGAACACGTGTCACACCGTGGCCCTCGGCCCGTGCACTCTGCTCACCAGGGACAGGCTTGGCCGACGGGGACAATGTCCACTAAGCAGAACATTCCTGCAGCAGGGAGGGGCCCTGCGAGGAGGGCTCTGCATTTGTCCTCTTTCCTCCAGGACTCCCACGCTTATCTTTGACAGACATGTGTCCCCTGGCCAGCCAAGTGCAAACGAGCATTTGCCAAGAGGAAAAGAATGTGTACCAAATGAGACATTGCGGGAGCTGAAATGATTTCAATACTGATTTTTCAAGCATTCTTGAAATAACAAAGGTTTTAGGAGCAAAAATAAGGGTCTTCTTATTCTTAGTTGATTTATATAAACTGTCTATTTGGAATATTTAGAAGGTCCAGAAAAGTTGCAAACGTTTTCTTCCTCCATTTTGTTTATTTTCCCATCAAAATGGAAACACTGGTATTATTCAGAGATGACAATTATAAGCAAGCTTAATAAAGAGTTTAAACTTTATAGAACTGTGTTAAGTAAAAAAGTGCAAGTCCCCCACAATGCCACCCTCATTTGGTTAAATGCAACCAACAACCGTTGACATGATTCTTGTGTTCACAAAGTTCATTATTGTAACGGAAACCCTCTCTGTGTTTGTTCTGTATTTTCTTACTAGTTCTTGGACGCCTTTCCATGTACGGAGACAGCATGTTAACCCAACGTGGACTTGAAATAAACATTAGGGAAGTGGATTTTTATCTAATTATAGAATTTTGTTTTGTTTTGTTAATTCTCACCCGAGGATATTTTTCCACTGATTTTTAGAGAGAGTGGAAGGGAGGGGGAGTGACACACAGAGAGAAACATTGATGTGAGAGAGACACACCAATTGGTTGCTCGCGCCCTGACCAGGGCTGGGGATCGAGCCTGAAACCAAGGAATCAAACCCAGGACCCTTCAGTCTGTGGGTCGATGCTCTATCCACTGAGGCAAACTGGCTAGGGCTAATTGTGGGAATTTTTTATTTAGATTTTTTTCCCTCTTGCTAATGTTCAGAGTTAGAGAGAGACCATAGTTTAACCCAAAATGCATCGCAAGTGAACCAGAACAATTTTATGATTTGTTAAACTTTTCTGCTTAAATTTTTAAAAAATCAGTTGAGCCAGACATAATGCTAAGTTGGCCCCTTCCCACTCTGGACTCACCTCCGCTGTTTTGGACCTAACAGCTCTGGGAGAGTGGAAGGCAAGATAGGATGATGGTGGGTGTGAGGGTGCGTCTGCTTGGGTCTAGCACCGAGGAGATATCAGGGCTCAGGGCCGCCGGCACAGACCTGGCTGCTACAGGTGGAGGCTGTCTGAGCTGTGGGCAGGAGGGCCTGTGACTGAGCACTGAGGCTTCCTTGGGACAGGACCACTGGGAATCTGTGCAGCGTAGCCCGCAGAAGCTCTTCAAATAAAGGCTTCCGCGAGCCCCATTTATGAGAAGGGGAAGGTCAGTGTAAGTAAACTCATTTTGTCTTTTGGTAAATAGTTGTGTGATATTCCACCTTGGAAAAATGTATCTCTAGGGATCCTGACTGAGGGGCATTGAGTTGGTTAATTTGTTCATTGGTGTAGCACCTGTGTATTGAGTGTCTGAAAGTGACCGGCCCTGTTCTGAGATTTTCTAACGCAGCAGGAAGCAGAAGGGACAAAACATGCCTGACCTTGTGAAACTAATACATGAGCGTGTGTGTGTGTGCATGTGTGTGTGTGTGTGTGTGTTGGGGGGGATACAGGGGAGTAACAACAAAGGTGGGTGACTCAGGGAAGATTAAAGCAGCAAAGTGCATGAGGAGTGTATGTTCGTGTGTGTTAGGGGAGGTGGAGAGTATTGATTATAAATAAGCCTCTGAGAGGTCACATTAGAGACAAGGACTAAGGAAGTTATGGTGATGAGAGAGAGAGAGAGATGAGCCCTAGGAGAAAGCCATTGAGAATAGCATGTGCAAAGGCCCTGAGGTGAGGGCATGGCCAAAAACCAGCAGAGTCCTCTGTGGTCAGTATGGACTGAGCAAGGGACAGTCATAGGAGTTTAGGTCAGAGAGTGAATGGAGGACAGATCACATAGAGTTTTAAAGGCAACTTCTAACATATGATAAACTGCACCTAGTTAAAGAGTACAATTGGTCATTTTTGACACTTGTACAATCTTCACCACAATCCTGATAATGGACTGACACTTCACCAATGAAAGTCTCCTGAGCCCTGAGCAGCCCCTCCTGCCTGGTGTGGTTTTCTTTTTTCAGATGGATAGCCAGCTGTTCCAGGACTGGTTTTGAATCCCTCCTTTCACCACTGAACTGTACTTTCCCCTTTGTCACCAGCATGTTGTCCACACATTTGGGTCTATCTCTGGACACTGTTCTATTTCCTCGGTCTATCGATCTTTATGCCAATACCACGCTGCCTTGCTTACTGCAGCCTTTAAAAGTCTGGAAACCAGTAGTCTTAGTCCTTGGACTTCCTTCCTCTTTTTAAAGTTGTTTTGGCTATTCTAGGTCCTTTACATTTCTATACAAATTTTAGAATTGGCTCGTCATTTTCTTCAAAGGAACAGCCAGGATTTCTGAGAGGGCTTGCATTGACAGTACACATCAAAACGAGGAGTGTTATATATCTGGACCATGTTGAATATTACTGTCCATGAACATGAAATACTGCTCCGTTTCCAGTTCTTTAATTTCCCTTGGCAATATTTTATGATTTTCAGAGAACAGGTTTTGTCAGTTTGTCCCTAAATATTTCCTACTAGAGGCCCGGTGCATGAAATTGTGTGTGGGTGTGGTCCCTAGGTCTAGCCCTCGATCAGGGCCATCTTGCCACCACCCACTCCAGTTCCCCGTTCATCATCAGGTGATGGGAGCTCAATGGCCTCCAGGGGAAGGACCAAGAGGTTGGCCCCACCCCTGCTGCAGGTTGCCCTCTGTGTGTGGGGCGACCAGTGGGGCGGGAGCCTTGGCCTGGCATCCCCTACCACCCACCCAAGTTCCTGTTCGCCATTACCATCTGCAATCAGAGCCTGCAGCCTGCGGGGAGGGACCAAGAGGTCTGCTGTTCTGCCCGCTCACCGGTCCCATCCTCTGCTGCCACCCACCCCGGTTCCCCATTCACCATCAGAAGTCGGAGTCTGCCAGCTGGGGAAAAGGACCAAAACGAGGTCAGTGTACCTCATAGTGACTGGTCGAGCAGTTGTTCTGGTTGTTCTGCTATTATGGTTGCTGGGCTTTTATTATATAGGATTGTTGATGCTATTGTAAATGTTCTTTACATTTCAAATTCCAATTATTTGTTTCCAGGATATAGAAAACAATCTACTCTATAAAAGCGAAATATTAAAATTAACCGTTTCTCCGAGACAGGGTAAGCCACGCCCACCAGCCAATCAGAGCGGCTGTATGCAAATTAGCCCAGCCAACATGGCGGCCGCCACTCATGGACCTGAGTAAACAGCCCTTTCCATTGCGGCAGGAGCGAAAGTGAAGCTGTGCCCACTCAGCTCAGCTCCGATTAAACTGGCTCTAGCAAAACACAGCTTTGAAACAATGTAACAATCATAGAATCCTCCAGAGCTGAAGGAAAGAGCAGCTCGGGCCTAACCAGTAAAAGTAACAATTGTTTCATTATAGACACTGCCAGGTGAAGCAAAGAGGAGGCTTCAGTTAGAAGGCCGCCTTAAAGGAACAGTGTATCAATTATAGAAGATAACCCCAGGCCTTAAAGGAACAGCATCAATTATAGGAGAGAAATCGCAGAACCTGCGTCCAGCCAGCCTTGCTGGGACGTTGGGTCAATGGGAGCTGTGGGCAGCCTTAAAGCCCCTCACCCAGGCTGGTCAGGCACGCCAGCAGGTGGGCATCCCCTGAGGGGTCCCAGACTGCGAGAGGGCACAGGCCAGGCTGAGGGACCTCCCGAGTGCACAGAGCGGCTGCAGGGCGGGACAGCGCAGGACCCAGGACCCATGAGTGGGAAAGAGGCGGCAGGGTTGGAGGGCACTGGGAAGCGGGAAAGAGGTGGTGGGGGGGGGGGTCTCGGCCTGCTTGGTGGCTGCCCAGGCCCTTTGAGGGGCATCGTGGAGCGGGAAAGCAAGGCTGCAGGGGCCGGGGTCCTGCTTGGCAGCTCCCCAGACCCCTTGGCGGCACAGGGAAGTGGGAAAGGAAGGCAGCAGGGGACAGGTGAGTGGGAAAGAGTTGGTGGCCTGCTTGGCGGCTTCCCAGGTCCCTTCCGGGGATCAGGGAGCAGGAAAAGGCTGGCCTGACCACGAGGCAGGGTTTTCCCTGCTTTCTGGTGGCTGGAGGAAGATGGGCAGTAGGCAAGCTTGGGAGGCAGGCCGCACCCAGCCCTG